>CAJQUW010001811.1:0-95090 GCA_907163375.1 Prostheceraeus crozeri
CGGCACATTAAACAACCAGTCAGGTGACTACGTCACATATCAAAAGCTCCTTGTAAGCTGTTAAAGCCCTTCGCTCGACTAGGATTCGCCAATGCTGCTAGCAAACCAGTCCACACATTTTTACTATACGTCCTACCAACTGAATCTCACGCACCATCTTCGTTCGGTTCAATATTCATTTCGAAGATCTGGACTAGTCATTGCATTACTTAATGTTCGACTTACAAGACGTAACAAAACACTTCGTCACCAACTGAAACGAAGTGAAACAGGTGCAACACAACCATGTTCTCTTGCTAACTGCAAAACGAAAAATTATGCAACCGAAAAGACATTATCTACAAAATCCGCTGTAACAAATGTGATAAATTTTATGTTGACAGTAACATGCGACATCTTCACGCCTGCTTCAAAGAACATACCACAAGCCCCTCATCTTCCGTGTTTAAACATATTCAAACGTGTAAATTGCAGCATTCTGACATCAATATTGACATTCTAGCCCACGATGACGATAATACAAATTCAAGGTTACGTGAATCAGTCATCATCAACAAACATAAACCAACAGTGAATAGTAGAACAAAACTTGACAGCTACCGTGATTCCATTACTTCATCTGACATAGAATTCATCCATCCTGTCAGGTCAATTTATTTTTGCTACTGGTAAGGATATGTAATCCAGTACAACCTGTTCATGTCTGTAGTTCATTCCTTCATATCATCTCATTGTAAACATCATTTTCGAATTCCTTGTATTCTAAACCTCTACTATCCTATTCTTTTGTACCTGTAGATGATTGCTGGATGGTTATCTAAAAATTTTGTACATTTTGAAAAGAAAAATACTCATCTAAAACCCTGACTCTTTCCAACTCAAAAACTAGTATTCAATATTTTGATTGGATACGAAATTAGTGGAGGCTTATATATTAGACTTTAATCGACAATTTACGAATGTAACCAAAGCGAATATTTGACAGTTATTTGAATACGGTCAGCTAATTAGCTGAATAATGAATTTCATTACAAGCTTGGTGCTAATTATGCATGCTATATTTTCATACCAACTTCAATGTAACGTCGACTCGAAAGAGTTATTGTAAATAGGCCATTGGCCAGACATCATTCAACAAATTTTGATTTGCTGATTGGGTGAGGCCAAGTATTTGAAAATATTTATGTATTTTATGGGTTTTATGGTCCACTTGAGTTTATGGGGCTATAGAGACCACTAATTCCACGTTTACTTTCATTTCGCGTGTAGGCCTATTTCATCGCTTTATGTAAATGTAGAATATCATCTTTGCCATCATTCTGTATTTGTAAAGGTCATCATGTATCATCTCCTGCAACTTTTTTGGCCCGATCACTATCTATGCACACAGAAGCAAGGCTCCGTATGTTATTTGCCCATAATGCCCGTTTCACTTTGTTGTAGAGGAAATTTCCTGAATATGGACGAATTTGCCATTTTCAAAAGTTCGGGGGTATTGTACACCACCTGCTGGGATGTCATGGACCACCCATTAATATTTGTAAAAATGCGATATTAATTCAATAATTTTCCACAACAGTCAAATTTAAGATGCTCCCTAACGAAGAAATTGGGCTCCAAACTGCTTGAAACCCAATCATAATCGTTCTACCTCGTTATCTAACCCAATTTCAGAACATTCGTTTGTCAACCTCACTAAATGTGAATCTGCTATAAAAACACTAACATTAAACAACTTATTAATTGACAATACTGCAGCTTGAGATAACAATCCAAGTAATTACGTGAGACAACACTCCGTAGGTGTAACCCTCTGCAAATACGAACTAGGCCTAGTACTACTCCTATCACTCTTTTTCATCCGATGTCTCGACTTGCTACGCTTCTTGTTGCCTACATTGCATTAACTTTCGGTGACCTTTCTCAACAACGTGCTGTTTTCCTGCTGGCTATGTTTCAGCTTGAGTAGAATGAAGGAAAATAGTTTTTCTGGCGACTTTGAAGGTATTGCGGTGAATTGTGGGGTGACCCATAGTACCTGACATTCGGTAGCCCATGATTCCCCACAATAAGTAGACTATACTTACAAAATCAATTCTGTTACTAGAAAATGTGTTGCAATAAATTTCGGTCAACTGTTTTTGTTTTCTAGAAGATGATTAACCATGCTACACCTCCACAGCTAAAATCTCAATTGGTGTTTAAGCATGACTCGCTCAGGAGAAAAAATACATTTACAAAAAGAGCGCTCAAATTTTCGCAAAAACCTAATTTGGGGTAAAAAAACTGAAAAAATAAATTGCGTAGTCAGAAGCACCATGTGTTCTTATTTACAATACTTCACGCATGTTCGAGAATTAATTACTTTCAGGTTGGAAACCATAGCTTACCGCAGGTAAATCTGGGACCCACATAAGCTGGGTTGCAACTGCACTATCAATACTCACTGTAACCAGAGTTGAAAAAGTCGGAATTGGAATTGACGATATTTAAATCTACTGGAATTGGAATTGACCTTGATAAACCTCAATTCCACTTTTTCGATAGACCTGTGATAAATCTATTTGTACAAAAATTGAAATCACAGTACTCAGTCGTTGTGTTAACTGCACGCAGAAATAAGAGAAAGATAGATCGACAGAGGTAGCTTTATTCTATTGTTGAATATAGTTGGTGTTTTCTGTGACTTCTGTGGGCCTACAGCCCCGGTTATTTCAGCGATTAAGCAGACAATGAAAAGACAATAATCTTTGTTCAATCTGTTATTTATCAAGTAAGATTATTAATTAAAATATAGCAATTGTTGAATTTAGCTCTTGATAGGATGAGCACAAAAATTGGAGATTAACTTAATTGTTGTACACGCGAAAAACAATTGGTTTGGATTAACGGTGCATTAAAGGGCAGCAACCCTGTCAGTTCAAATCATAATATAGACAGTGTCAACAAATTATTCTAATAATTAATTATTCAATTACATGAACTATCATTCAACTTCCAATCACAAAAATTAAAAATATTAATTTTTAAGACTATGGCTATATAGATACGATACGCAACGATAAAAGAAAAACTTTACACTTGCAGTTCACTTTCTTAATGTTAAATTCATTTCAATTCGATCGGACTCACTTATACCAAAATAATATCATAAATATAAGTGTCACTTATACCGTCAATCTTCAATCGCGCTCGTATACGCTGATGTGTTGCCGTATACGCTGCTGTGTTGTTGTTCGCTGGCAGGCTGTTATTGTTGCTACTTCTGTAGTTACGTTACACCGCGAGAGCCCGGAGTTCTTCTATCAGCTACTGAAGATGTCGTGTGTGTTGTTGTTGTGTCAATTTCTCATCGTCCAATTTATACCAATTTTTGAGACTTGACGATAAAACCACGTTCTTTTGAAAATTGAAAGAGTTTCCTTTAATCCCTGCGCGCTAACTTTCGACCCAACCACATTTCGTTCTTATTACGGAATTTTTAATCTCCTTTTTTAACATGGACCATTAATCAGACTTCACGATATCATTTTTCATCGTCGTTTTTTCTTTCATCAACAGTCACGTTATTCGCACATTGAATTTCTTTCTTCTATCAGTTTATTAATCGATTTATTCGCATGTCATCTCTCTCTCTCTCTCAGCGTTTGATTCTGTGCTGACCGTTAACTTTCTTTTTTCACGAGATGATCTCGTGAATATCTTGTTTACGAAACGAAAATGTCGTAGGCTGACCGGTTACATATATACATGTACACAAGAAATATGAATTATGAACATGAAAACGCTCATAGGAACGACCCTTCACACTTGATAATCGATGTTCAATTAACTTGCATACCTTTTGTGATTGTCCTCTCCTGCGCCGCTTGGTAGGTGTTTCTCCGGAAGTCTGAGAGCCTGGCAGATATTTCCGCGGTCTCCCGACACGCCTGGGGCCTTCAGTGGCAGCATTCTCGAAGGCACGGAGAAGGGAGAGTCCACGTGGTAATCGTGGTCGCATTTGACCTTTCTTACCAGTACGAATGCAGCGTGAGCATTGCCAATAGTTAGGGAGATCGTCGTTGATGATTCCAGTCAATTCGTCACTTGACTCAGCGTACATACAGCGTGGATGAGTGATCGACCAACAACTACCGCACTCGAACAAGTCATTCTCAGGTTGATAATTTTCATCCTCTCTCTCCGCTTCTGTACTTCTTGTCATTGTGCCACACAGCTCGCAGATCGCTGTGTGAGGAAGGAGAGGAGTTAGACAACCTTTTTGAATGCAGCACTTCTTCAACACACCGGCGCCACCGTTCTTCACCATATCTCGACAGAAGACACAGTCCAAACAGTTGTCTCGGAGACAAGGTTCACACTTGAGACAACGAATCCGACGCCTCGGACCTCCTTCTGATTTCTTCTTGCCTTTCTCCAGCGGTGGAGGAGGTGGCGAAGGTGGAGAGGGTGGAGAAGGAGCAGGAGCCATCTGCGAAAGCAAGTAGGATGCGCATTATGTGAAAGCCAAGGAGTTCTTGATTTCTATACAGAGATAGAGGGGAGTGTGCTGATCTCAGAAGCATCGAGGGTCTGTTGCGACATGTGGGCATAGAATGAGAATGTGATGATTTTATTTTATTTTCGTTATTTTTTACAATCAATGTCTGTTAACATCCGTTCACTATCTTCAGGTAATAGTTATTTACACAACAAGTGCAAAGTATCCAGCTTTATTGCATTTTTTGAGATCAACATGTCTATGCACGAGCCCGAAGGGCGAGGAAAAATATCTTTGCACGAGTTCTGTAAGTAACTTTATATTTCACAGAATCCGCAGAATCTATGACCATCCAAATTTTATAGCTGTCAAAAATCCTCCTCTATTTGTTATGGAATTGTAGATATCAGCGGCATTTCTTGAGATTTCTATGTGCAATTCACCGTTTTAGAGGATGAAAAACTTTCTATGTGCGAATGTATTCCAATGAAGGAGTGCAGTAAAGACTGTTTATTGCACTCTTTGAAATTTATGCACACTTTGGAAAGCATAAACTATATTATGGAAGCAATAATCATAGAGATTATAGCACTGTGAAATATAAAAAGGATTATGCATTCTTACTTGAAGATAGTTAACAGATGTTAACAGAAATAAATTTTAAAAAATAACGAATAAGAGAATAAAACCACCATCATTCAATATTGACTCTTCCCAATTACATTCAAAACATGACAAATAGCCACAACATTGTATTCACAACAATAGAGTGAAAGGACAAATAACTCACCTGTGACCATCGCAGAATTGGAAGCCCGGTGATTGCTTTACCATAAAAGTCGTCAGAACGATGAAGGTTGACGAGGGTTTGAGCATCACAAAGAAGTTTTTCAGGTTCTCTAATATCACTAGGAACCGTTTGTCTATTTGGTGGCTGATCTTTTAGCCAACAAATTATGGTTTGTAAATTATCTAATTCAAATCTCGTGATATGCTGCCAGGAAGCATTCTTCTCCACTGCCGCCTCTAAGGATGGCAATTGAAGATTACGAAAATCAGCGTTCGCAGGTCCTTGCAAGTTTTCAGACCTTTGCATGTAATCTCGGCCTAACAAACAGCAAACATACCGCGCTAAAACGTACCAGTGCAGTTCAGTGTAGAAGGGATAGCGGAAGCGTGTCTTCACCTGAAAAATAAAAGAGCGTTTCACTTTATAGCCTACACTCCTAAATAACAGTAATCGATTTTTTCTGTTCAATTGAAGAAGCTTGAAAATTTGTTTGGTATAACTAAGTGCATAACTTTATATTTTGGAGAATTTTTCATCAAGGCCTATACTAGGGGCAGCCGGAAAGTTTTTAGCAGTAGATGTATCCATAAGGCATCGATCAAACTTACACACTTGAATGCTTTGTATCTTATTCAGACACTTTTGTTAGTCTGAAGATTTCCCGACTGAGCATTATTCAAACAGTGGCTTCGCGTGATTCAACGTGATTTCATTATTACATCGTCTCATTGGGTGGTTCGTTTCAGAAATCACAGAAACTCATGGAAGTGAAACGGGAACACTTCGCTATGATTTTCGCAACGGACTTGACACGATGTCCAATGTCTTCCCAGAATCTGCACCTTCTTTCGAAGCCATCACCTTCTGGCTTCGTGAGCTTCGCCAAAGCGCGACTCTCTTGAAGACAGCGCAAGATCTGGTCGCCGAGATTGTGAGATGACGAATCGTGTGAAGACAATGATTCCGAGTGATCGGCATTGAGCATATGCTGAGATCTAGGAAAAAATCAACATCTTCAGCAACAGTCCACAAAATTCTTCACGAAAGGCTTGAAGTTTGGAAGTTGACGAGTTGATAGATCCCGCATTTGATCGACGAATGCAAAACTGGTGCAAAACAGAACAATGCTTCAAAAATTCAGAAATGGTGAATCTTGTCTGACATCATCACAGGTGATGAATCATGGATAAACTGCTACGAAAAAGGACAACAGTCGTAAGTTTGGATCCTCCCAAAGACACAAGACGCTGTCGATGCGTTCCGTGATGTTCTTGCGAACATGACTCTTAGAGAGTGGTGCAGCTGCTTACAGAAGTTGTTCGAGCAAATGAAACTGCACATACAATCTAGTAGTGAATATTTTTATAAATATTTAAGTTGTAAATCATTTCGTATTGTAGTCATTCCTCAGCTAAAAACTTTCCAAGCGCCCTCGTTATTCCTATTTTATCAAAAGTTCAAATTGTAATATAAAGGGAAATCCAGTATTAATGGGACAATTCAAGCTTTTTCTGTTCTTCAGTCTACATCTTTTGATTTAGAGATACAATTTACAGGGAGTAGAACGCTCGGCTAAAAAATCCCTTGAAATCCCAAATACCTACCTTTTCATAGACCTACTTATATTCATCGATATTTTATGATATAATTTTGGCTAAGCAATTTTCTAAAGTACAACACTGTAAACGGTTGAGTGGCAATTGACTGACATTTATCCGACAAAATCTATTTTGTCAGTCATTGTTAGTTCTTGTAGGATGATTGCCACTGAACACCTACAATATCTGACAGAAAGCGACAAAATGAGTAACAATGAATTATAGCTTAAATTTTATCAAAAATGTAGGTACTTAATTAGATTATGTCAAAATAAATCATGGTTTTGCCACACAATAATGCAGATTGCCCAAAAGTCAATCAATCACAAATCGAAAAAATCAAGCAATATTCAACAGTTTTTGCTTAGTTAATTTGCATACAAAGCATCTGTTTCGATGTCGGTGGAGAACCTACAAATTCGTCGGATATCGCAGGATATTGGAGGTGACAATCGTCGGTTGATTTTGTCAGTAATTTTGTAGGATAATTGTCGGTCTACGGTTTACAGTGAAGTTCCTAAATAGAAAAAAAATTCAAAAGCGATTTTCAATTTCTAAACTTAAAAAACACATTCACAGACAGTTGACAATATTTAGAGACTGAAACTTTTCACCTATGATCCTCTTCTTCGTCATACAAATTCGACATATTTCGGTTTTTTCAGAACATAAAAATCCCGGCTTGCAAGCATCAACGCACCGGTACCTGGTGCGTTAGATAGGGAAAAGAATCGTGTGAGGAATGAATACGGTACATCAGAACCGTAGAAGAAGTTCAACAGTGTCAACAAGGTGGAATGCAACGTTGGATCTGTGTGGAGTGAGGTACTATGATACTCGACTTTCAATTCTCTTTTCCCTTTTTTCGAACTTTGTCTTTCTACTTTTGTTTTTTAATTTTAGTAGTATTCGTCTGAGTACATTATTTATTTTAGCACTGTAGTTACACATCATCCGCGCTATGATGTCATCGTCTGAGCGTCTGTCACCAACTGTGCAATGTCTTCATTATTCGCGTGAACATGTGCGCCGGAGGTACACGAAATGCATCGTGTCTTTTTTAAGAAAACGTGAACCGAACACCTTGGTTTTTTCCCTGGCTCCAACCGATTTCTCACATCAGAACCATTTGTTTCCCCTATAAGCGTGAAGCTCATAATCATATATAAATAATAAACTATATGCTCGCAAAACGGAGAAAAAATAAAGGTGGCATATAGAGCCGCGAATGCGGCGAACTTCGCTTCGAATATCCCGCAAGCCGCTAAATATGACTGAACTGTAGCATGATATTACTGCAGTTGACAGTTTTTCATTGACACCTAATAATGTTCGGGTATCCCTATCCCCTTACCCCTATATCTTTTAATTCCATGTTTGCAAGTAATACGAGAATGACCATTTCCATCACCAACTCCGCGGAACCGTTCTTCTCCCAGAATGTAAATTCTTTATATTTCATTTCTTATTTTTATCATCAAAGCATTACTTAGTGATCATAAAGTTGCATAACGTGACGGTTAGTTAGTGAAGCCTTAAATCAGCAACGACTCCTTTCTAGTGATGCAGATGGAAAATTTTACAACTTTTTCAAAATTTTCTGGAAAATTTTCCATTGGAATTTTGGTTTTTCGGTGATTGACGTTTTTTCCTTTGTTTTGGAGACTTCTTATAGTCGTTTGAAAGGACTATGCAATATTCAAAGTCCGAAAACTTCTCTATCATCCCTGTGTGTTAACTTTTGGTACAAACTGCACCTTTACCATGTATATTTCAGATCTTTCCAAATGAATTTCAGACATAAGATGGATTTCAGATTTCTCTAGCTGAATTTCAGATATCTTTCACAGGCTCAACTTTGAAAAGATCTTGAATTCAACTGGAGATCTCCAATTCATCTGGATCATATCTGAAATTCATTTGGACAGATCTGAAATCGATTTGGAACTATCTGAACCATCTGAACTAGAAATGGAGGATGTGTATCCTCAACGAAGATATCGGACAATGCGCCAGAAGTTTGAAGCTATCATTAATCATCACAGATATCTAGTGTCCAAATATCTCACGAGTTTACAGTCCTTATATATTCCATTATGGTCGCTCATGAATGCTGCGTGGACTGTATGCTTATACTTCATCACATGTTCATCAACACGGAGAATTTGCATCACATGATCAACGCTGCATAATGAGGCTTGTAACTTTGAAGCTAACAATTACCAAAATCCAAAATAAAGTACTAATAAAATAAAGTGCTCCAGATCTTTCACATATTGCATGAAATTATACCCCTATTGTAAAGCAAGTCACATTATCCCAAACAGTGTCTGTGTGATAATTAAAAATGCTAATAATTTATAGTACGCCACTGCGGTGGCAAAGGAATGTTCAAAAATCCGCGGACGGAAATCTTATTGCTACGATGGCTTTAATCCAAATAATGATGAAATCACGAGTTTTAGACCCAATTTATTGGTACGCAGCTGCCTCGGCAGTTGAAGCGCTCAAATAATAGGGCCTATAAAAAAATCAAAACTTTCAAAATTTTCCAATTTTTCCACGGAAAATTTTCATCACTATGAGTCCTTTCATTATCACAATGCATCGATGTAGCACAAATACATTCAATGGTAAAATTGAGGAGTATTGTTAGTCATATTCACACTTGTAAAAGTCCCATTTCATGTAAAAAGCGGGGCATGTAGATCAACGTCGACAAATGCAAAGTTATGTCACCCAGCAATGATCGCATCCTGGGCGAATTTACCTTTCTGGGCAACGTTCTCGATGAAACCTCATCTGACATCATAAAAAGGAAAACACACCACCAAGGAAGCGACACACCCAGTAAGCAACTACTGCAGGCGAGAAGTGTCCCGGGGAGGAGATAGCCATTCCCATACCACCGACGTGCCACCATACCCAAGCCAAACCTATTCAGGCAGGGTGAACAGCAATGACCGGTGAAGGCAGCAACCCCAGTTGTCCCACACACACTTTACCTCCGAAGAGGGCCGGCGGCCATGCTGAGGGGACTTTGGAAAAGGCATAGCCAGATATGCCACAGGGGAGAAAGTTCAACGAGCTTTGCGTATCCCAATAGCTAAGATTCGGCTGTCAGGATTCCCCGCAACATCAACTTAGTATAGCCACTGAGGAAAGGCAATGCCCTTTGACATGGAACGCCTTCGTGTTGGAATATGTCTCGTGCGTGAATGTCCATATACACAGACCGGCAAAATCTCCTATGAGATGCCGAAATGTACGCGAAAGCATTCTAAAACCTTTATAAAAACAAACTACTGGCAGTTCAACCTTATCTATTTCGGAATATCCGGAATGTTGCAATGCATGTATATTTCGGACTCAATCACATGGTCGGACGTAGGGAGAGCTTCAATTTAGTCACTCCCAGCAGCTCACTAATATATTGCGGTTTTGACTATTTGAATGTCTGAAGTATTTTGAATGCCAACCAAACCATTGGTTCATCAATAGATAAATGCATGTGGAATAAAGTAGGCCCCATAGGAAAAATAGCGCTGATATTTCAATGTTTTAGAAATGACGTTGCATTTGAAGCGATACTGCGAGGAAAATATGAAGCAGTTCACACTTATCACCCCTGAGCCATGTGACTGCGTCACATTGTAGATGTGCACTTGTGGATCATCGCTACAATGTTGATAGAGAAACACATCATTGTTTTCAAGAATGGATATCATTAAACGGAATTTTGCATTAAGAGGTTTCGCATAGTACCTCATATTGCTACCATAACATATTATCTACTAAAAAACGTTAGTAAATGCATCATATCTCCATAAAACATTTGTTATTACAGCTTAGAAATTATGGAGCTTGTATCAAATGGCATCAAACACATGTGATCATCATTCACTTTCTACATCACTTTTTAATAACAATTACTGTTTGAACATAGCGGTACACTGTTCGTGCTCTGATATCACCATATTGTTGACCATGCATTATGACTCGCACTCCAATGAATGAACGACCCTCTACAGTCAGAAGCTAGCCTTAGAATAGATGAACCTCCGATAGTATTCAATGATGTTGTGAACCCGAAAAGATGCCTGCGTTTCAGACACGGGCTTTGTATACATTTCTAAGTCTTCACAACCAAATCTCAGAATCGTCTGAAGAGGAACCGTTTTTACTACATAGGCAGGTGCAGTGCGTCCGACACAGAGTGATTTCGAAGTTATATTATTCAAGTGCTGCAACAAAAAATGACCTATGTTACAACATCTTGTTGAGAGGATCCATCATAATCAAGAAAAAGTAGTGCTTCAATGTCGGCCAACTTAAACTCAGTCGCTTCATTATCGAATAAATTACTATCCTAAATAAACAAATATTACGATAAAGAAAATCAGTAGATATCTTAAGACTCAATAAACAAAGCAAATAGAAATTGCGACCTCTCGACTGAAGAAAATGAGAAGGAAAATTACTCAAGACGTCTTGGTCTCAACGACTTTACTCTGTCCACTGAGTGAAGGCCCTTTGAACTTTATTTGCAGGATTTCGTGACTCAGTCAGACCGATCCGTCTTGAATGATTTTCCTTCTTCTCAATTACTTCAGGCCGCAGTCTCTATTTGCCTTGTTTATTTGGTTTTCAGATAACTACTCATGCAGGAATTAGAGAGTAGACAGATTTCTGACGATGGCCACTTCAGATGGTCGAAATATTAAGTTGGTTTCTTATTTTTATCAAAAATTAAAACAAGAAATTTATTTATCAACTTCTCAACTCAACTACTTATTCGAATGTGACAGCGGAAATCGCAAGAGACGGTGAAACTTCGCATTTCTATATAATCAAAACTTTTAAATTGCTCTAATGCTCTGAAAAATATGACGAAATTTTCTTGAGTCTAATTCATAGAAGTGGATAATAGTACACTAGAATGGAAGTTTGATATCTTGCCTATGTACAATGATGCCACATGGAAAAATCTATGGTTTGTAGATCAGATTCGATCTAAAACATTGTATCATAGTCAAACTATTTGCCAAGTTGGTTGTGGAAGTTGTTGACAGCAAATTGCAGGATTTTCATGAAGAGAATTGCAAGTGAGATGGCGGCACTGTTTCATGTGAAATAGCCTACTATTCCATGGATTAATATACTGTGTCTATTTGTAGCAGTCATTGACAGCTATTTTTTTCCAATTTTTCAACAGTGGAATACGAATTTTTTTTTGGTTCACAGAGTCATAATCGAAAGTGGTCGGTGTACTGGTTGTAAGAATATCTCAAGAATTCAAAGATAAAAATTCTAATTATTGGATAATTTCTCCTTCTAGCGGTTGAGAAACCTCGCGCTTTCTGGAATTAACACTTTGAAAGCTTCTTTAGCGCCAGTCATTTATCAGATAAATGAAATGTGGCTGGAACTTTTCCATTAATCACTAAGTGACTTATGTGATAAAGTGTGATGATATTTTGGAGGCTCATATTCGAAAGCATGCAAAGATTTTGAAAATTGTTCAAATATATTGAATAGGAGAACCTTTTAAGTAAAATGAATACTCTAAGATTTCTTGGCCTCTGATTTCAAGCTGGAGCAATGCATGTTATGTAAATCGACATTACAAGTTGCGTACGTGTCTGATTATACTCTTGATTGATTATAGGAGCGATATTTCAAAATGATGACCATACAGAATGTTCTAAAGGATTTCTTTTTCTGTCATCCTGTCGCTGCAGTATTTTGTAAATTCACTATTGCTTTTGTGCACATGATCTTTGGACATGGGGCAACAATCCAGATCACAAATTGACTTGATAATTAAAAATGCCAACCAGAAAACAAGAAAGCCAGTCCGCAAAGTTTGCTTTTTGCCCCAACTAAGTTCCCCCGGAGTGTGCCATAATTTTCATGCAATTTCCATTCTAGGACTTTCTATGGTCTAATTGAATAATTGCCTCTGGCTTCTCAAGAATAAGACGAGTTTTGATGTCCGATATTTCGTATTTCTTTGTGTCTTATTCTTGAGAAGCCAGAAGCAATCATTTAACTATACAATTTTTCAAGAATGGCCAAACTTGAACAAATATTATTGAGTTTTCTCTGCTAACTTATTATCTCTGATTCAGAACAGTCCCCGAAAAAATCTTTTTACTCACACGCATAGCATCTTCCAACTTCCACACGCGAAGCTGCAGTCGTGTCCCAAATGTGTGAAGATAATTCCCACCGAATACTAAGGAATCATCTGGTGTGTAAACACCATGAATCCATCCTGCAAATATTATTAAAACATCGAATTGAAAAAACATTGAAAGAACTGAATTTAGTTCAAGTTATTCAATCACAAATCAATAAAACGCTAGAGAATTGGAGATCCTACCTTCCAACCCTCATCTACATCTGTACCTTTGGAAGATCGTCAAGTTGAATCGATCCACCAACTAATTTTCGAGGAATTGTTGTACACAAATCTCCTATAACGGCGTGTGTACAAGGATTAAATGAAATTCTAGTGTAGCCAAGGTTTCCTCCAGAAAACTAATTTTTCATTTTGTGTGGTAGTGAAGAAGTATCCTCATGAAAGTCTTTAAACATAATGATTGGCAGGAGACTACCAAGACATCGACATATTTCCTAGATTATAGGTTTTCCGACATCAATGTAGAAATATGCAGCATGAAATGTGGAAGCATAGAAATGGATGTGATCAAATGTAGAAATATGCAGATCAAATGTAGATATATGCAGCATGAAATGTAGAAGCATAGAAATGGATGTGATCAAATATAGATATATGCAGATCAAATGTAGAAATATGCAGCATGAAATGTAGAAGCATAGAAATGGATGTGACCAAATATAGAAATATGCAGATCAAATGTAGATATATGCAGCATGAAATGTAGAAGCATAGAAATGGATGTGATCAAATATAGATATATGCAGATCAAATGAAGAAATATGCAGCATGAAATGTAGAAGCATAGAAATGGATGTGATCAAATGT
This sequence comes from Prostheceraeus crozeri, assembly GCA_907163375.1. Taxonomy (NCBI): domain Eukaryota; kingdom Metazoa; phylum Platyhelminthes; order Polycladida; family Euryleptidae; genus Prostheceraeus; species Prostheceraeus crozeri. The sequence continues at coordinate 13,884 of CAJQUW010001811.1, forward strand.
AGCTGTTCATTAATGAATTGTGCAGATTAATCATCAATCACTGTAGAGACTACCATTTAGGATGATGATGACAAATTCGAATGTCATTCAAGGTACCTTTCATAATTATTTACCCGTCATGCCATATATTCTCGGCTTGGTTAGCACGATACATGAGCTACAGCCATGAGAGAAGCCATATTAAATATGGCATGACGGGTAAATAATTATGAAAAGTACCTTGAATGACATTCGAATTTGTCATCATCCTAAGTGATAGTCTCTACAGTGATTGATGATTAATCTGTGCAATTTATTGATGAGCAGCTACATTTGATCTGCATATTTCTACATTTATGTCGGAAAACCTATATTTCATTCATAAATTTCGTACTTATGGCCACCAACTTCATAATGAACAACAGACATCTTCAAGTCACAAAATGAAAAGCTACATTTTCTCTGCACTTGAGCTGTGCAACATACATGCAGCTGCGGGAGGATAAGTTGATATTTCCTCTCTCAAGAGAATAGCTATTTCAATGGGGGTTGGGTTTGAGGTCAACCTGGCACCGGTACCTCAGCCTGCTTACACGAAGCCGGTACCTAAACATGCTTACACTAAGCCGGTACCTAAGCCTGCTTACACTAAGCCGGTACCTAAGCCTGCTGGTACTAAGCCGGTACCTAAGCCTGCTGGTACTAAGCCGGTACCTCAGCCTGCTTACACTAAGCCGGTACCTCAGCCTGCTTACACTAAGCCGGTACCTAAGCCTGCTTACACGAAGACGGTACCTAAGCCTGCTGGTACTAAGCCGGTACCTCAGCCTGCTTACACGAAGCCGGTACCTAAGCCTGCTTACACTAAGCCGGTACCTAAGCCTGCTTACACTAAGCCGGTACCTAAGCCTGCTTACACTAAGCCGGTACCTCAGCCTGCTTACACTAAGCCGGTACCTAAGCCTGCTTACACTAAACCGGTACCTAAGCCTGCTTACACTAAGCCGGTACCTAAGCCTGCTTACACTAAACCGGTACCTCAGCCTGCTTACACTAAGCCGGTACCTCAGCCTGCTTACACTAAGCCGGTACCTAAGCCTGCTTACACTAAGCCGGTACCTAAGCCTGCTTACACTAAGCCGGTACCTAAGCCTGCTTACACTAAGCCGGTACCTAAGCCTGCTGGTACTAAGCCGGTACCTAAGCCTGCTTACACTAAGCCGGTACCTAAGCCTGCTTACACTAAGCCGGTACCTAAGCCTGCTTACACTAAGCCGGTACCTAAGCCTGCTTACACTAAGCCGGTACCTCAGCCTGCTGGTACTAAGTAGCTAAATCCTGCTTACGTCCTGATTGGCTGCGCAGTCAATAGTGTCGACGGTTAAGTGAGTCGCTTCAATCAGATTCTAGCATCGTTAACATCAAGAACATGAGACAGTTCATCAATTTCTTTCTCTTTAGCATTTATACGAAGATGCGATGGAGTGAAAAGTTAACATTTATCCATGTTTGAGTGGCTCGCTGCAACTCCAAAAATAAGTAGGCAGCCTCAGCCCCCTTCTCCGGACACCTCTGCCACACCACTGCATTCACGTACCTGGAGGCAGAAAGAACGTCGAACCTTGCGGCAATGAGACCCGCTCGCATGCTGTTATGAGATCGGGAAAGAACACCTCGCTTTGTTTTCCTGTAACCGTCCAATGCTCATACAATTTCAGATTCGCCTCCGTCGGAGGAATGATCCAAAATACCTACAGACGTCATGAATGAGTCTTTAGATTATGGAAGACATTCAAATGATCAATGCTGACCTTTTCCCCGCGAAGAATGTGATACCAGACGGAGGTGCCCCCAAAATCAACGTGAAAATCCGTGTAGCATCCACGCACACTCATCAGAACGTATCTGAAATGGTGAATCACAACTGATGCACTCAAGGAGATTCATGCAATTGCAAGTATACACGAGCGGCACTGAAATGTGCGAATTTCGATCAAATTTATGCCTTGCTATATACATAGTTTCAATAAGGGTTGCGATATTTTAAATATGTTTTAAATATGGATAAAAAAACAATGTCTTTAATATGTTTTTATGATGGTTTTGCTTATGATGTTGTGCAATTTTGCGCTTACAAACGTGTTTTTTTAAAATATAGGCTTCTTAGTTTACATTCCATCAATTTTATTAGCCTAAAAAGTTTCTTATACAAATCCGGCTGCGTAAGAAACCAGTATGCAATTTATTTAAGTCATCGAATGTGGAGCGAATGAACAGCAAAATGGGATTTATACACTCTAAAGAGTCGAAACAGACTTAAGTTAGATAAAGTCACGAAACTTATGAAAATTGCTTGCAATAGTCGGCAAGAAATAGATTTTGACTCTGATTGTGTTGATTTTGATGATAACAGTGAACTTGAATGTGTTGAGATTGAATGATGCCGAGTGAGTAGATCGTACATGTACTTCATTATCAACTGCTTTTTGCCAACTGAATTGACATAATCAACTGTTTTATTGTAATTGCGATTTGTTTTCCATCCGATACGGTTGTTTTGTTTTGTTTTTCTTTTGTAGCAATACAATTTTTAAATTAACGATGACTTTTCTATCATAGTTCACCGTATATATGTATCTAGCCAAAGTCATAGTTTTCTTTCTTATGTAATTGACATGGTGTAATCCTTTTCAAAAATCAAACATTGCGATAAATGAATTGAAAATGAAATGATAAGGCATCTGTAATAAAGCATGAAACACATTACAGATACCTATCTGCGTATTCCGTAAAAGTGTGTATGAAAATATTGCTTAATTCTCGACCATCATAAAAAAACAAAAAAAAACATAAAAAAATATTCAAAATATGGTCGATAAAAAAAACATTTTTTTGCATCCCTAGTTTCAATTATATCTAGCTCATTGTATCTGCTATCTTAGTCAGCAGATTGGAGGGAAAGATATTTTAAGCATATATGCAGTGTAGTTAATCCAACATTTGAGATCTTAAATATTCAATTCTATTTTTCAGTTCAATTCAAAGTTTAAATTTCTGTGTCATGAACATGAAACCCTTTGGAAATCACGGTTATATCATAAAACAGCCGATGCAAATCCTGACTGAGTAATTTAATCATTGCAAGCATTTACATTTTTTGTGCACAGATTTATAATTTCTTTTTTCAAGGTGGGAAATTGAAGTTATGCTGTTGTTATATTAGAATATACATTTTACGCCAATATATTCCAACGACTAAGCGTCGTTATCATCAGGGGACACAACATAAAAAGAAACTATTCAACAACATGAGCTCAAAATTTGAAAAGGTGAAGATGCAAAAATAGATATTTTTAGCACTGGGCTGTGTCTTTGGGAAATCATAATTATGCGATTATGCGGCAATAGCACGTGAGTGTTTCTGAAGCTAAAAATAAAAAGATATAGGATCGGATTTACCGCCGATCATGGTCATGAAACAGATAGAATCGGGCCCTTTCGCAACTATATAATTTCTGATTTCATTTAGTTTCATCGAATTCCATTGGAAGTACCTGTATCATTCAGACTTGCAAGCATTGGCAAAATTAAATCAAAAGTAAGTCAGTATAAAATTCCTTAGCTCCATTAAAATGTTCCTAGTACTCTATAAAATGTGTGTTGAATTCTAGAGCATATGAAAGACAGAGTCCCTATCTTCAAGATTCTGAGGTTTCAATTGCCTATCAAACAACAATCTGACATTGACAATCTAGAACGCGAAACCAATTATGTTTCACCTGTACTTTAGATAAGTGCTTCATCCTAACTTTTTGAAATTTATCGGGGCATCTGTGCGGGTATGTGCGGCTAGCTCTAGTTATTTGTGATTACCAGACCCCGTCCCCCGGAGAAGTGTGGCAATGCGCCCTGGAAGTGCCCACCGGTCATGCCGAACATTGAGGTCTCACAGACGCACAATGACGATGAGAAGAGGCTATAAAGACTGAAGAAGAGCTCACAACGTACAACATGAGGGACGTAAGTTGTAGCGGTAGATGGAGACATGCGAAGAAACTAAAGATGAGCGGAAAGGGAACGACGCATGGTAGACTTCAGGGGGGACACACGCCGGCCATAGTTCTTCAAGCTTCAAACCCAACAATAAATGTTAATTAAAATCCTCCCGACGAAAAAGTGAGCCGGAAAGATATTTTGTGAATTTGGTCAAAATTATTAGTATTCTTGGCATGCATCTCAGAACATCGCTTTCTCTGTTGAGATATTGAAGAGCGACTGAAAAAATCGAGAAGTTATTCTACCAAAAAGTAGGATTTAAAAAAAACATGTTTTTTTTCTCCGGATGTTTTTAATGTTTTTTATGTTTTAAATGTTTTTTTAATTTTACTGTATTTCATACTACCGGTAATGTTTTATTTCATTACAGTCAACTAGTGTGGGTAACTTGTGCCACGGTCGGTCATACCCCTACTTTATTTACAATGTGATTGATCGATTTTATAGTGAGTACATACCAAGACAATATCATATTTTAACCTTCTTCTTAATTAATTATATTATTAGTGTAAATTAGACTCAAACAGACTGAATCTGAATCTCAATCAATGTGATTTTTATTATACTTGAAAACGAAAAAAAAAAAAAAAAAAAAAACATGTTTTATTGTTTTTTGTTACAACAACATTTTTTTTTTTTTTTTAAACCCTACCAAAAAGCATCCTGATTATCAGTCAGCTTGTATTTTCAAATCTGTTTCGATTGTCCTATACACTACGACTGATTACCATGCATTGACATGGCGTGATCATGTGGCCTCTTTAGCTGAATGTTATGACTCCTAGAAATTTACAAGCTAGCAATCTCGACGGAATTTCTTCACATGGAATTTAATAAAATCGAAACTGATTGTAAGTCATCATAAAGTCGATTTTCTGTTGAAAGTCAATCATGGAGTATCTGTGCATTTAAGGACACAGGTCGAATACTCATTCAGCTTTTCATCGATCAATCCGGATTATTATACTGACATAAATTCCACGCTTATTATAATGGCTATTCATCTGTTTGGCCATCTCCTTTGTACCATTTATCCTTTGTACCTCTCCTGGAACTTCCTGCGATTGTGGCTGTCATCATTTTCTTCACCTCCACGTCCTCCCGTGCATGACATGTCCGTACCACCTCAGTCTTCTTTGTCTCAGATGTTCATCCTTCACTTTCAGTCTGCTTGCTGTCTCCCAGCTAGTTTCTGTCGTTCAGGGTCACGCCGCATATCAATCCCAACATCTGTCCTCCTGTGACTTTTAATCTCTGGAGAGATTCGGTCTTCAATGCCCTAGTCTCTGCTTCGTATAGATACTACGACCAGGCCTTTCCATCTCTTCGAGATACATCTAATGCACAACATGTCACTAATTCCTTTCAGTTCTTAAGACAACTATAAATTGCTTTACGCATTTACGTCTATCGTGAAGATGCATTTGTAGAGTTAGTGCGATCAGCCGCTTGCCAAGTCAAGGATCAGGACAAAAACAAACAAAAAATGATAGTGCAAGGGCAAAAAACAGTATCAGAAAGATAAAAAAGCAACAGCATCAAGCAATCAAACATTGAATTCACAACGGCCATCATTCCATCTAGAACTCACTTCCGAACTTTAGGATACTTCATATACGTCATGTCATTAGTTGTGTCCTTTTGCATGTCACGAAGATAGGGTGGCCATACCCTGTCCACCCAGTCAATTTGTCGCACCTGTCGAATCAGGGGATCACATTGCACAACACCAGTCAATGGCGGAATGTCATCTACTCACCACAGTTGGTGACTCAACATAATGATCAAGTTTGGTGTGTGAAAACTCGAGGCTTATCACGTTCAACAGCCGCTCACGTTCTGCACATTTGAAGTATTTGCACCAGTCACGCATGTTCATCACCAACGCTTTCTGAGTGTTAACATCGATGACATCCACCAATCGGCGTGCTCCTGAGTAATAAGGAGTATTTCTTAATTTTCCTACTTATTTAAGCTTCTATTACACTTACATAGGCTGGCCATAAAGATGGAATATTTTTCATTTCTCACAATAAACAAATACTCGTAAAACTTTGTTGAAAACAAGAGTTACCTGGAAAATGTTTTAGATATTGCAGAATATCAATTAGCATCATCAGTTTAACGAACTAACTTTGAAATAACAGCTTTTATTGAAAGTCAATATTTGGTTGCCACTTCTTTTGTTTCCAAGACAGCTGCAAGTCTTTAGGCACGTAATTCACAAGTTGAGCACAGTTTTCAAAGGTTATTTCTTTGCAGCAGACTGTCTAAATAGTATCTCCATGTACATGGTCTGGAAAAGAGCTAGGTCTGAATGTGGTGACCTCACAGAGATAAATTGATTTGTTTGCGTTGCTTGGTCTAAAGATGACATTTTGTAATACTGATGGTCACTATTAGAACTAGTCACGGGGGGAGAAAGATCCATTTTCGATTGAACGCAAGGCAAATTCAAGCCTGAATTATGACGAACCAAATCATTGACAACAACTACTCCTGAATGACAGCAAAACTGAACTCCTAATGCTAAGACCTAGAAATGGGGAGAATGCAGTCTCGCTGCCGGACTCAATATTTTTTGAATGGGATCAAAACTATGTTCTCTCCGGATGTTACTGACCCCGGCATTGTACTGGATGAGCAATTGAACTTCAAAAAGCACATCTCAAGTGTGCTGAAAGTGTGTTATTTCCACATTAGACGCATAGCTTCCATTCGTCAATATCTATCCCCACGCAGGACGAATATTCTAATGAATGCATGTACTTTCGAAGCTTGATTACTGCAACTCGGTCCTGTCTGGTTTCCCACAATCCCTTCTACAAAGACTTCAAAAAGTGCAAAATCATGCCGCAAGAATTGTCTTCAAAGTTACCAAACGCAATCGAGCATCGCCACTGCTGAAGAAGCTCTATTGGCTCCCAGTAAATCTCAACATTTTCTTTTTTCACCGGTAACTGTCCTCAATATTTTGTTCGCATTTTCCGAGTACACAGACCTAGGCGAGACCTACGATCCATTGATGACCAGCGTGTTCTCAAGAAGCCATCCTGCAGGACGACTATAGGCATGAGAGCCTTTAGATATCAAGCCCCACTCGGCTGGAATCAAATTCCACGTGAACTAAGACACTGTCCGTCAGCACTAACTTTCAAGAAGCAGTTATCTCTGTACTTTCAGGACTTATAGATCTTCTTTTACTTCAACATCAAATGACTTTATATTGTGCAATGACTTTTTTTGTATCTCGTCATGAACTGAATTGGTACATTTTCGCGCCTAGCGAGCTCGCAAGAGCAGATTGGCGCTATACAAATATACCTACTTACTTACATTGAACGTACACAGTCAGTAAATTTAGATCGTGAGGAGTCGAATGGTGTGAATAGTATTTCCATCTGATGAATTTATCACGGCGAAACACTGAGTCAAAGATAGGTAAGATTGACTTGGCAGTCATTCAGTCTACAATGTGATAACGCCAGCTCGTGTGTTCCATAATACAACTTTCCTTACGCATTGCGCGCGCTTGGCCAATCACGCAAGCCAAAGGGAGACGACTGTCTCCTAATGTTACTACCATCGCATACAATGGCTGAGATTGAATCGCGACAGACAGAATCGCGATTGAACAGCAACAGACGAATCCATCTCTGTGGGTGACCTACTTCAGGATGGCACAGCATTTCTCCATTGGACTAAATAAAATCTCGAAAATATCAAGGCCACAGATTGAAGCAGTTGATGTCTTGACAATTGAGCTAAATCATAGTCGTACATATCGAATTTAATTTTAACCGAGAAGAATGATTCGGCTGTCAGTCTTCTCCCATAGAAATCACACATTTCTCGTGGGACTGTCTCGCTCAAACAGAAATGATTTCGGCCGATTAGTGTGTACTATTGTCAAGATATTCTATCTTTATGGCCAGCAAGGAATTTATTAATTTTCCTACTTATTTAGGCGTCTATTACACTTACCTACACAACGTTTGACGTCATCCACAGTGAAGGTGTCAGTCGGAATCCTGCAGAAATAGAATGTGAAATCAAACTTCGGTTCATCGGCTAAAACACAAAGTCGGCTTCAATTAAAGCAACATTCCAATCTTCGGATGCTTCTATTGATTATTTCATTCCCAATATTGAAAAAATGCTATTCATCATTTACCTAATGCCAAGCCCTGTTTTATCCCTAAACAGCAACGGCGTATTAAACCCCTTGGCTTGAAAGTAACGAAGGTCGAAACCTGAAATGGAAAGTAGAGTTCGATGAGGGTAAAATGAATGAATGAGGCGGCATCTAAATAATGAAAATTTCAATTCAAGGATGAAAAAATCAATTGTTTTGAAACGGAACATCTTCAAGCTACTTGCACAGCATTCATCAGGAAGTGGAGATGAGCCTAAAAGTCAATGAGAACGAGTTTTCAAAAATTAAGTGAAGATTTTCATCAGAGAAATAATGAAGACATTAATCACTCAAAGTTATTTGAATGTAATGGTTATCATACTGTGACTGAAGGCGCAATCAGAGCGAAGAATTGAAAGCATTTTGTCTCCCCAAAGACTATTCTTACAGCACCCGATTCCTTGAAAATAACACGCATGTCATTCCGCGGAAACTTTCTCAGTGTGACTGAACTGATATCTGTGAACTTGTAAGGCTGCTTATAGGAAATAATTTTGATTCATTATTAATCAATAATTGAACTCTAGTCCGCTATTCAACAATTACACTTCGTTTCCCAATGCTTTAGTCATCCCTTATCCACTATCACCTCTCTAAACCACAGCACAATAAATCTGAATCTACCGAAGCATCTATAAGTCTTCTAATAATATCTACAAGACGCATGGTCTGGAAATTTACCTGCTAATGATTTTTTCATTCTCTGTGATTAAAAATGGTGGCATGAGCTACTGTCTATCATCAATGGCAGGTAGTATGTAAGAAGATAAATAAATTGAAACTTGAAATTCAAGTATCTCAGAATCTAATATTTCTTCTACCATATATATACCACACATCTTCTAAACCCATAGTTGCGGCTTTCTAATTACGAGTACAAGGCATTTATCGGAATGTAAAACGCAAGAGAAACTGACTTATACTTGAATGAGCAGAATTTAGTTTCAAACAATTTTGCTTGAAATTGATGATTTAAAGGCACTCATTCTGGAAGCCTCTAAATTCTAGCCATATACTGTATGAAGTTACTGAAATGCTGCATATTTACCGGCATTACTTCACCTAACACAATGTCCTGTGATGCTTCAAAAAAAACTGTTTTTTTAAAGTTCCCACATAGTTTGAAGTTGAAATTATTTACCTTCTCCGCTTTCGAATTGTTGCACAAAGCGCGCTGAGTATCGATCGGAGTTGAGTTTGTCTTCCAAATTCCAGTCTCGGGTGCCCTCAATGTCATCATCATCGATATCCCAATCGTCGACATAGTTGCGAATCCTTTTTCTTTTCTAAAGAATAAAGCAATCCCATGAACAAGTAACGATAACCAAAAAGATTTTTAGAAATAAAAATGAATAATTATCTTTAAGTTTTTATCTCTATACAGGGTGAGAAATAAGAGATGAGGTCACCGGTCGGGATAATTATGGTGAGATTTCAACTAATTCAAAAGGATATAGTCTACGACCCACATTGTATTTTATAACAGAATACAATGCGCGACGTTTCGCCTTTGGCCTATTCATGCGCTTGCAATAAACTTCAGTAAAGCTGGATATCAGGCCTTAAGGAGTTAATATTGTTCGTTTCTAGCTTTTTACTTTCGACTGGAGTCGGGACGCCGGACTGCAAAATGTCCCACCGAATGTCACTCACATGAAGAATGATTCGATGCACTTCAGATAAATGACGGTAGACCAAAGATGATGATGATGAAATATGTTCATGAAGTCTTGAACGCTTTGTTCTCTTGCTTTCGCCGATGTAGAATGATTGACAGTGTGTCCAATTGATTTGGTAGACACAGTTCTGTAAATGACAATCATTGTTATTAGAAGTGGCACAATATTCACGTCCTCTCTAGACAACCTTTGTGCTTCTTCTCTCTCGATGAACATAGACTTCTAGCTTTGAACTTTATATATAATTTGTTCGATAAATTACATTTGCCGATCAATTGCCTGATTTCCCGACAATCCTTTTCCGAACTACATGTAAATGGTAAGTTGCGGCAGACTTTCTGCTCGTCCAACTCTTGTCTATGCTGTCGAGGTCTGTTGGCTTCACGAAGACAACGAGAAATTAATTTCTTAGGGGACAAATAGCGTGAGAATATCAGATTAATACCATTTTTCCGATCAATCATGTCTCGTCCATTTCTCAAGGCTCTTCGGAAGTCATTACGTAATGTATTGATGAGGACTTTCCTGGAATGATGTAATGACCAAGGAATGAGAAGCTTTTGAATATAATGTGCATGATAAATAATTATTCCGTCGTGAGATCAACAAATCCAAGTAAGGTAATTCACCATTCTACGATTCTTACATCGTAAATGAAATGTTTTAAATAAATTGTTTTTGTCTGTCATTTTTTGAGTTTAATTGGAAAGAGCCAATATAGAAAGATATTGATTTTATTTTTCTTATCTATTACAATTAATTTCTGTTAACATCCGTTAACTATCTTCAGGTATAAAAGGAAGGAAATTAGCAGGTTCAGTAAAAAATTCAAAATTCACACCGACGTCTATGTCATAATGACATATAGCAAGAGTATGAAAGACTGAATATAAAAGTAGGGATGGGCTATGAAACAGGTAGTATTGGGCTACATCGTACTAATATCATCTTAATGATGACCTGACTAGATCGGTGTGAATTTCTCAATTCGTCAGAATCGTCTCAAGTCTAAAATTAGTGTTCAATTCGCCCACTGTCTAACTCGATGCAGTTGCAGCATCGTTTCAGAAATGAGTTGTGAGCAGATTCAAACATCCTTGTTGAAGAAATTGCTGTTTCAAATTTGATACCTCGTGCATGTTGTTGAACATTTCTGAGAGCCATGAACTTCGTCTCCTAGAGCTCCCCAAAGAGAAACGTCCGATGATCTAGGAGGCAATTCAACCGGTCCATCTGTTCTTGAGATTTTCATTCACTCAAGTACGAGCTTCACAACTACTGTAATGAGGCGAAGCTCTCTTGCTGACATAAGGTGTTCGATTTAACCGTTTTCGAAAGTATGGAAGCACTATTCCTCTGAGCACATCGCAATAGCGGGAGATGTTTAGTGTCCGTGTTGACATCATCAGCAGTATGATGATCTTGAAGTTTCTCAATTTGCATAAAAGTGCACACTATGTAGGTTCATCATGCCATTTACATGTAAAGCTACTTCGTTAGGTATGGAAGGCATTGCCATGATCGTGATTATCAATTACTTATCAGCGAAACAGAAATTTCAACAAACATGTTTGAATCTACTCACAACTCATTCCTGAAACGATGTCGCAACTTTATCGAGTTGGACGGTGGGCAAGTTGAAGACTAATTTGAGACTTTGGACTAGTGACGATTCTGAGCTTTTAGTAGTGCATTTCAGTTGACTTTGTTGCAGTAATTACACATGTGAAATGTGCTGGAAGAAAGAAAAAGTCGACATTTTGTACTATTTGAAATCTGTTGACCTTGCTTCAAAGACAGGACATGCTTTGTAAGACCCAACTGCCAATACTGATGCAACGGCATTTGGTGGGAATAGAACTGCAATCATAGGATTGATTAATAAACTTCTAGTCACTCATGGTGATGAAGTGCATACAGAAAGGGTTCTTACAACTCACGTCTGGCTTCAATTGCATGATCGGAAATGATTTTCTCGAACATCTAGGCTTTCTTGATCTCTGGTTTTTGCTACGAAAGTGATGATAGAAAACTAAATACAAAGACCAACAAATCAGAATGCTTGTACTCCGGGTAAATAATCCGCAGGCATAGCCTCCCATTGTAGGCCTACCTGTCGTGAAACGTTGTTGCAAAGAATTACATCAGAATATGTGGAGGCTACTCCGTGACTCTCAACAAAATTATTGATTCTATATAGCAGGGCATATAGCAGGGCTGCCAACTCCTGCCGACTAAAAATCGGGACGCCCATACAGAAAATCGGGACACAAAAATCATACTTTTTTTCCAACTATAGCATTTTGATGTATGTTTTGTTCTTCATCCGTCTTGTTGGACCTAACCTGGCGATAATTCTTATATTTCGTAAACTTATACGCGTATCACTTATGAACTACCGAAATTCTATGATATGAGAAAAGTATCTTGGCCTAAATTAGCACATATTTCCGTTTCGTCACCTCCCAACCAATCGATTTGATAGAAAAATATGCTCTCGCACAAAGATAGAAATGACTGTATTGCAACTAGCAAAAAACAAAAGATGCAAAAAGCGTAAGAAGCAAATTGCACGATTATTTAGAATTTCAGATTTAATCAGCATGAATACTAAACTCGCATAACTCGATCGTAAGCTATCATATATCAGGTCCAATAGTCAAATAGTCGTATTAGCCGAGGGACCGCATTCGAAAGAAAATATCCATTTTAAGTTATCATTCAACAGAGAACGAGTATTGAGATAAGCTTATTACCGAGTTTTGAGTTTGTAAAAATAGAGCGTTTCTTTATGTTGTTACGCTCATTTTTCACAAAAAGAAATCGAAAGTATATTTTGTATCAGTGCAAATAGTATTTCAATGGAAGCCAGGAGGCCTATACACGTGACTACAGTGTATATAAGAAATTCTGACCACAGCACCTAACTTCGACTACAAAAACAGCATCCAAATTTCAAGAATCGGGACAGCGAAATTTCAAGAATTTCGAGGGCAAAGAATCGGAACAGTTGGCAGTCCTGCTTTAGGATTCAATCACTAGAACGCGCTAGACTTCACTCCGTGCTTGACGCAGCTACATGACATACAGGTCAAATTGTCCAAGGAGAGTCAGATATCATCGCATACTTCAACACATACCCAGAATCAGCAATTTCGTACACAATACTCTGCAGCTCTGAGTTTCACCTGCGCCATTTATATTTGAAGAAATTTTGGATCGGGTTTTTCAAGATCTATTGAGAGTAGCCAGTCACCAAGATGCCATCATTATTGGTGTGAATTCTCAACATGAGCATTATGTGTTACACGAAGTAATGCAAAGATTTGGTGAAGCATGCATTTAAAATCAACAAGGACAGATCACATAAAACAATCAAAACTTGCTGCTGAAATGTGTATAAATTTATCCAAATTTCCACCGATATCATGGCCTTCACAGAAAAAGGATCACGAATTTTTTCGAAAATTAAAGATAGATCAAAATATCAATGTTTGGAGCACACAGCCTTCATCTCTATTTTTCAGAGTAGATCTTAATTTTTCCTTTCGGGGTCTCGGCATATTTAGATTTATTCGACGATCCAGACATTACTCGAAAGATAAGATATTTCTGGTGGCCAGGAGTAGACCAACATATAAATAGCTTCATTCAAAAGTGTCGCAGTTGCCAAATCAGCAATTATCGAAATTTTCAGAATCATGTTGCTATTAGCGTCAATGTCTCGATAAAAGTCACCGAATTGGATTGTGTCCTCACCTGCAGAAACTAAATACTAAAATGTGCGATTTTAGTGATATTTGAGATGAACTAAAAGTTTTAATTATTTGACCTTTGACCTCATCTAGTACAATGATGCAATCTCAGAGCGATTGATAAGCATCATTTTATCAACCACCTTGATCAGATCTTTCGATTAGTGCAATGGTTTATTTTCCTTGTCAATGCCACCTTGAATAAGAAATTAAAAACGATAGTGGTTGTCATACGGCGCTTCGCCCGTTCTTTACAGTATGTATACGGGAATGAGAAAATTGACCTGATAGTTAGACAGATATTGCGAACAGAGATCTGACATAGAAAGCTTGGTAATGACGTCATGTAATGTGTGAAATAGGAATCTACAGTTCTTGTTTCATGACACATTAAACCAAAAAATTAAGTCAAAGAATAAAATAATGGAAAGAAAAGGAAGAAAATAAGTTCTGGATGTGAGGATCATACACGAGGATGGCCAATATTTGACTTCTGTGTACAGAAAATACTCATTTACTGGTCTTTACACTCAGTAATCTTCTTTTTGTCCTAGAATGTACAAAGTTAATTTAGTACGCACATTATACTATCGTGCACGACGCCTTTCCTCACCAAAGTTTTTACAGGAAGAAGAGGCCCATCTTGAGAATATCTTAATCAAGAATGGATATCCCAAATGGTTTATCAAAAAACATTCTACCGACATGAATAAAGTTGCCTATGAAATAGTTCGGAAAAAGCCGATTATGGTATGTATTAGTGTTTTCAAAACCGGATATTTTTTAGTATTCGAAAACCGGTTTTTAAGGATTCAGAAACCGGTTTTTGCAGACAGCTTTGTTGAATGCTCAGTCAATCAGAAACTTTACTGTAATACTTGCTTATCATTCGATCAATAAAACAGCATTCTCTCACAGTAGTCAGAGTCAGTGCAGCATTACAGCAGCGTCTTCCACTGTATTTTGCTTATCTACTGACAGAATCTTTCCCGATAGAGAGCGTAGTATGACCTCGAACAATCAACAATATACTTGGCCGTGAGCGCCCGACAGACTGAAAGTGAAGTGAGGAGTGAGGACCAATCACAACCACAGTCAATCTTCCTCAACTTAGTAATGATGATGACGTCAACACAAAGCGCATCGATAATACGCTTTCAAAAAAAGCTTGCACCAACACTCTGACTAACCTCCCCCTGAACTAGTATTAGATCAACGCACATCTAGTTGAACTAAGAGCAAAAACCTTCATCGAATCGCCCCGTAAGTCGACTGTGTGGATCATTTTGATAAATTGTTGTCGTCGTCGCAAGCACAATGTAATCGTTGTGGGCGCAACCTAAGCTTCCGCGGTGGTTCTACGAGTAGTCTTCATAACACACTTGCGGTCAATATCAGCAATCACATCTTCTGTAAATCAGACCGAAACGGAAACTGAATCGTCTGATAGTGTTTTCAGCCGTTGCCATCAAGAAACCTCGCTTACAACCATCATCGATAATATAACTTCGTAATAGAAGAAAATTCAATCGACGTTATCTTCACGAAGCTTATTGGCAATAGACGGGTTTACTCCATGAATGCAGTTGGTCCACATCGGAATTTTATTCAGACTGCATTCGCGAGCGTGGGTTGACTTTTACACCAAAACATCCATACCACACGGTGACACGAATTTTGAACGATCATGCAGATAAAGCTAAAAACAGTTAGCTGAGAATTCAGAGTAATGATAGAAATTGGTCGTACGATTTTTCATTCATGCTCGATGAGTGGACTTCTTGTCGACAACGTCGCTACATGTCAGTCACGTGTAATATGGCCAGAAGCTTCAGCGCTTGGAATGATTCACTCCAAGCAGGTAGATTGTACAGCAGACAAATCAACAAGTATTTTCAACGCAAAACTGAACGAGTTCTGGCCTTTGTTGTTGAGAATCATGCTGTATGCCCCCCCCTGGGGTTCTAAATCGTATGGTGCAATGCCATGAAGCAAATGGGAGCGGATATGCTTCCTTGTCATCATCAAGTATGTTTTTGCCCATGGCATCCACCTTGCCGTTTGCAACAATCCTCTATCGCGAAACTGTATGGAAACGAAGCCAGCTCAACAACTGAAGACGAGAAAGTGACTGTGACAGCGAAAGGTAATTTACCGATAACGACATTGATAACACGCTCGGAACAAGTTCCAATCTAAAACTAAGCCAGTTCTACCAGTTATTGTGAAGGTGCGACGACGCGTCTGTAGATACTTCAGGAAATCTCCATTGCAAACGAAATTCTTCAAAAGATACGTTTACACAAGAAGTTTGGTAATGAACTTTCTCTTCTTATCGACGTTAGGACGCGTTGGCATAGCCTACTCGCGATGATAACAAATTTGTGTAGCTAAAGAACTGTCTGATTAAAATCATCTGTGTGATCTTTCGGATTTTCCTGCATCGTTTACAGAAAATGATTGGAATCTTCTCCAAAGTCTGATCTCGTTACTTGGAACCTGTAGATGGTATCGAAGCTCTGGGAAGGCAAGACGCCAACACTGCACTCGCGAGCCGAGGGTTCAACAAATTCAATGTTGAATTCAGGTTCGCAAAGGTAACAGTGTCAGGTACAATTAGCAACAGCACTAAAACCAGAACTGGAGAAATAAATCACCGAAAGACGAAACCATGAACTAACAAACCTTTTGAAGTATCTTACTCCTCCAACGGCACTCACCAACCGACCGATTTGCATTCGAATCAATGCCGATCGATCCAAAATAGAAAATTCTATAAAGAAGAAATGGAACCCAGACGGTTTGCGAGTGACGAAGAAGTAGAACTCCAAAAATCCGATAATAATGATTCCGACAAACACAATTCTGACAACAAAGGACCAGACACCTCAATTACAGATGTGCCAAGTCGTTCAATATGGAGGCAACACAATCGTCGACAACCAATCTGTTCTACTTCACTGAGTCCACTAAGAAAAGAAAAGAATCTAAATACGAAGCGACAAAGAAACTTCCAGAAAGCTGCGTTTGGTAAAAAGACTCTCTGGAGACCGTGTCTCCACACAGTGGAGGTGGACCGCGATCCTTTTCAACGAGCGGAAATTTCGTATCAAAAAAAACGAAACGTCTTGGTGACAAAACTATTGACACCTTACAGTTTCTTAGGATACTACCTGACTAACCAATAGTAAAATATTTTTAGCAGTTCTCTCATTGTTTATAAATTGTTCTAGTCTCATTGTTAAATAGTTTTTTTCCAAAGACCATACCTCTCGTTATGAAATTTCATCACTCACCATCTTCGTTTTGCATGCTGCCGATCCGATATATAAATACGCGTATACTCGTATATATATACTGTATTATAAGAGGCCTATGCAGTTAGAAATCTAATAACGTACTTAGTCTACAATTTAATAACGAAATATAGTAATCCTTTCTAATCCATTAGTAAAACAGTTAATAGGCTTAGAAGAAACCGATTCCGACTAATAATTCACTTAATTGGCGAATTTTAAATAAACAACTATACTGTAGGCCTATGTAGCTCATGATACCTAAAACATTTTTCTATGAGCTAATCATACCAAAACTAAAGTAATCCGTGGTAGGCTACTTCTAAGATGTATTTGCCTAATTAACCGTAAGGCTACAATAAATAGACGCTTATATAATATCATAATATCGTTGAATGTAGGCCTTAATTCGTATGCATTCTAACTTCGAAATTAGAAATTAAGTTATCGAGAAACCCACTAATTCGAATCCTATCGTTTCCTAGCTACGAATTTCTTACGCATTCATCGCACATAGGACAGCCTATCAACAGGATGAAAGATAAGTTTTCAAGACTGGCCTTTTAGTATACATATCAAAACATCTCTCATCAAGTACCCTATCATTCATGATATAGGTTCTTTAACTTCTTTCCAAAAAAACGTAGGTCTCGATCCAGTGGGAACTTTTGATCCCAGTTCCATTTTACAGGTAAAAATGACATGCTTATTAATAGAAGTAAATGCTAAGGACTCTAAATTAATCCATCATTATCTTTGTAACTGGTAATTTATGATTACATCAATTCCAGGGATTAATCATTAATGAATTTACAAACTCTGAAAGCACAATACTCAGCACAAACGCAGCAGCCCCTAAATTGTAGGTTATAGCTTAGTGCTAGGACCTACTATATATGTCCTACCGACATATTATAGCGCATCTTATATGATAGAGCACATTTAACTGAAAACCGGTTTTAAAACCGGTTTCCGGATAGTTAGAATAAAAAATCCGAAAAACCGGTTTCTTGGAAAACCGGTTTTTTTAGAAACACTAGTATGTATGCCGTATTATGGACCTCAAAGCAGTCTTTTGGCTCAACAGTTGTCTAAAGTGGTGAACAAGACTTATTTCCATCTCAAGACGTTTGTGACATTTTACACCAAACGCTTAGCTCCTCATCCCACTCGAAGGATCCTGGTGCCGCTTCCCTTCCAGAACACTCTTGTCTAATAATTTAGTTTTGCTGCTTGCGGAGCAAGCTACATAGAGGAAGTCGCGAGAGGGCTCATCAAGAACGGTTGAAAGATCAAATCCCAAAATGGCTATCGAAGAGTTCAAGCAGACCAAGATCGATCGAAAACCAGTCCAGCATCGCAGCATCACCAGACACTTGCAGTTATGCCACCAACGAACATCAGCCTCAATCAACGATTTCAAATGTTTAAAAAAGTGCAGAAGTTCGTTTGATTTGTATGTAACTGAAGGAGTGGCCATCAAGTGGTTCAAACCAGTGTAATGGTTTATTAGTTTTTGTTGTCATTTTCCATTTCAAATAGTGTTTAAAATTGGCGGTTTTTGACCTTTGACCTTCACCTCATCCCAAAGATGACCTTACAAATAAAACTGATGCTGCTTTTTCTGAATCCCCTTTCGATGCTGCTTTTTCTGAATCCCCTTTCAATGCCTGTTCGATTGATGTGGTTTGGCAAAATTGCTACGTACTCAAAAATGCTCCGAATGCACGTGTGATAGAGGCGAGTTAGTCCTTGACTACTGCCACCATAACGTTTTAGTGTTCGTAGCCAGAATATTCTCTGCATGGTCTTTTTTCTACAGAGTTCGACGTGATTCTTGAAAGTTAAATGTTTATCAACAGTTACGCCGAGAAGCTTCACACAGTCCATCTGTCGTATGTAGCTGTCTCCAACGGAAATGTGATCGACTTGGTACTCCTTTTTTGCACTGACGATGAGTTCAACAGTTTTGGTTGCACTCAGGGACATATTGTTTTCTATGCACCATTGTTGGATAGCTTTGATTGAGTTCTGAGCTTTGTTGTGAAGATCTTGCTTGTTTTTCGAAGAGGAAATGCTCACTGTTACGTCATCCGCATAGATGTCAAAATCGCTGTTGGGATTTAGGTCGGAAATATATGTGAGCCATATGTAATGGTAAGTAATCGTAATAAGTAACAAGCAATGGCTTTAATTTGCGGACTATGTAAATAAAGTCTCAAATATGATTCTGTTGCGAAATCATTGATATCATTTTGAGATATGGGATCGCGTTAGGTCGCAAACGAAAGAGAGGCTGGTTTATCCGATAATGTTCAGATAAAATCATGTCGCGGATTATTTGTCTTGTCTACTTCTGTGAAGTGGTCAGAACATACTCGACTGTGTTTACTAGTAGCTAAGTCTTAACGTCCTATGCTTCGACAGCTTTATATCAAGCTCTTCTACACTGATCGAGTCTATGACTACAGGTTAGGGGTGACTTTTTAATCGCAATCGCATCGATACGATTAAACGATTAATAATCGCATCAAAAAGCGATTAAACGATTAATCTCGCGATTAATTTCAATATCTGCTATTAATATATTAGATAACAGCATTACTGTTATTGTGTAAACTATCACTGCTTCTCAACGTATTGTCAAGTTTTTACTCCCATGCACAATCACTTTGTCTCTTGTATTGATGTAATTTTTATTAAAGCATAGGCCCATTGCATAAAAGTTGCATAATTAACGTTAATTGTATGAAGGTCTACATGTTGATTATGAAAAGGTATTTTACTCTAAAAAAGAAATTTACATTTTTACAACATTGTAACATGTATAAAGCCTGCGTAATTATGACCCCATTATCTAATGCAAAATGAAATTAAAACAATGAATCTCAAGGAAACTATAATGAAGCAACAAAGTTGAGAAATGAATGATTATTGAAGTTGTTTGTCTCTCAGAAATTTCTTCAACAAAAGCATATGGATATAATTACAAAAATGTCACTCTTCACAAAACTAATTAAAAGATGTGCACAACCATACGATTCGTCAGGAAGGGAAGGATAATAAAATTACTAATACCTAAGAATTCCCTTAAGTAAATAAAATAATTGATGTCAAACAGCTCTACTCAACGAAGATCGAATTTGATAAGCACTATTCAGTCTAAAAAAAACAATCTTAACTTTTTCTGTGAAAGGTCATGTAAGACTTCAAGAAAATCAACTTGTCTATTGTGCCATCGCCCAAAGATGATCTCTATTTGCTTACAAATATTCTGGCTGCACTAAAGCAGCGCTCAGCTTCAAAAGATATAGGTGGCATCAAGAATTAGATTATTGGCGCTCTTCGGTTTCCTAGAAGGAAGAGTTTATATGCAGCCTTAATATCGAAATGGCACATCCGGAATTAGACCAACGTGCTCCTTTCTCGAGATGGGTTAATTTCGTTGTTGTATCGCTTAGTATGGAATGGCAAACAATAAGCTGTCAGCAGGTGGACACCAGAGCACGAGATGCGTGCGTGCTGTGATACATTCGCACACATCAAAACACACATCGATGCCTGCCGTCGATTCAATGTATGCACTATACAGTGAGCAATGCCGAGGAGAGGATGTGAAACATTCAAGTGAAACTAATTTCGTACGCATGCGTTAATATACTTTAATAAGATCGGTAAGGAAACAACATTATGGAGAAAAATTGTGGGCAATGATTCTGAATTCTTCGAATCTGCAGGAATTTTGGCAATCGATGCACTTAATGGGAACTCACATTAATCCGCAAGTGAACGCACGACTTTTTTTCCTATCTCTGTAAGGTATTAGGAATTCCTTTTTGCCCACCTAATAGGTTCCTCGATGTGCCGTCCATTTCGTATTAATCACACTTCTAGCAAACCGAAGCAGATAAACAAAATATTTAATTCTGTGGGTGGCATAGTCATCAATGCTTGGTAGATTTTTTCTAATGATGTCAGACGATTTCCTTTGGTTTCGAATACGGCCATTTGAAGCTTCAAATCCCGCAGAACATCTACCTTTGGTATTGGCAGTCGAGTTTTCTTTCCAGACGTACTTTCGCCAGAAATCAACATTTCTACTTCAGATCCTTTTAACTGTCGTTTGCTTTGAGGCTCCGATTCGCTTTCACTATTGGCACTGCTGTTTTCGTCAACTTCTAGAACATCGATACCTTGCTTTAAACAATCTCAGACACAGATTACACGTTTTTGCAATCTCGCTTTTCTTTTCTCGTGGAAGAGTTGAATCTTCGTCAATTACGTTTGGATTCTCAAGATACAGCAACAATGATGCAAGTTTTGCATCCCGCAGTTCGTTGATGCGATTTTCAACAGCTTTCAGAAGTTGTCGCGTGAAATCTCCTGTTAATTTACTAAGATTTTCCAAGTGAGTCATTCATTTCCACACCTATCTGTTCCGTACTGGAGAATTCCAACCTTCACACAAAACGAACTAATAGAATAATCGATTGATCAACTTATATAACAACTTAGATATATTATCAACTTAGATAACAATATCTGGGAAAAGAGCAGCATTTTTAATTGAATGCCGAAAAAGCAAAGCAAAACAGACGCCTTAGCAGCCTGCATTGTATCACCAGAAAAAACAAAATGAATTCGGAAATGCTGAATATCATAACTGTGTTCCTTAGACCAGGAAATACTCTTCAAAAGCGTCATCCAAGCCTTGAATAAGAAACTCAAGTATTTTTTTGACAAGTTCATCCCCGTTAAGCGAGGATTGGCTGGCACAAACTGTTATTCATGTTGGCTAAATGTCTTATGTGGATATATATGTTTCATACATATTTCATCTACATGTTTCTTCTAGATTATACTACACATCACATGCAAGTGGCTTTGAATTAGTACTAACAGTAACTTCATACCAAAAAGTAGAACACTTCTCAGACACAAAACAGGAAAAATTGAAATAGAAAGCTGCTCCGGCGCGTCCGGCGTGCCGAGAGAATCAGCTGGCACACTATCCGGCGCGCTCTATGTAAAGATTCCAGTTGGGTTCGGCACTAGGTATTTTTTAATAAATAATTTTCTTCACAAGGAATCTGTATAAGCTAGTGCTTTTACTTTTAGTATTGTCATTGTTGGTTCATCCGAAGACACACTAACACACCATTTCTACTGCGAACTTAAAATGAATCTTCAAAAAATATTGCTATTTGAAGCGATGCGTTTGCATTTTGATGCTTGTTCGTCACAAAAAGTGACAAAAAATGCAATTCATTCATGTGCGTCAGATCCGAAACCAGCTTGCATGCCTCCATGCTACAACCGTACTGTCCTACCGCAGAGATCACCAATGACATCATCACGCATTTTCATTCAGGTCTAGCGATTCACAAAGAAACTTTCACTGCCGAGTCATGTTCAATGACTTCTTTTCCAACGGACATGCGATTGCAGAGTACACCTTTAAGTCACGAGGAATCTCGCATTAAATCGTAGGTGATGGCAATTCATTTACATGTGAGATTTAGTATAGGGCTGTAGTCCGGCAGCCAGATCGAGTTTCTGTAGGGAACGAGGCCGACAAAAGAGACTTTCACAGAATGATGTACACCTCATAGTCCGGCAGCCAGATCGAGTTTGTGCAGGGAACGAGGCCGAAAATGAGACTTTCACAGAATGATGTACACCTCATAGTCCGGCAGCCAGCACGAGTTTGTGCAGGGAACGAGGCCGACAATGAGACTTTCAAAGAATGATGTACACCTCATAGTCCGGCAGCCAGATCGAGTTTCTACAGGGAACGAGGCCGAAATAAGACTTTCACAAAATGATGTACACCTCATAGTCGGCTGCCAGCACAAGTTTCTGTAGGGAACGAGGCCGACAAAGAGACTTTCACAGAATGATGTACACCTCATAGTCCGGCAGGCAGCACGAGCTTCTGCAGGGAACGAGGCCGACAATGAGACTTTCACAGAATGATGTACACCTCATAGTCCGGCAGCCAGATCGAGTTTCTGTAGGGAACGAGGCCGAAATAAGACTTTCACAGAATGAAGTACACCTCATAGTCCGGCAGCCAGCACGAGTTTGTGCAGGGAACGAGGCCGAAAATGAGATTTCACAGAATGATGTACACCCTTCGCAAACCACGAATCTGCGCATATGCAGAGTTTTGCCACGTCCCTCTTCTAATCACATACGATCAAAGAAAAATATGCATATCCAATGCGACGCAGATGGCATTTTTTGTTAAAATGAACTTTTTCATGTTTTCTCTGATTACGCGAAAAGTGCCAAGCCCAGATTCATAATTTTTGACGTGAAATGTGTTCAGGTCATTTCCCATCATGTTAATGCACCCACTCTCTGTGAAGCTAAACACATTCGAATTTGGCAAGTCTACTAATGTTGGCAAACAAGGATTTTGAGTAATTTAACCACGTTTAACCGCATTCTCGCACACATTGACGATTAATAAAAGATAGTAACACATGCACATGACAGGAAATTACCTGAAGACATTAAATGTCAAAAATTATGGCTCTGGACGTAATATTTTTAACGCACTAAGCAAAACCATGGAGAATTCATTATAACTAAAAACTCCAATCTGCGTCCCATTAGATTTACATGTGATTTCTTTGATCGTGTCTAGCAGGAATAGGAACTGGGTAGAACTCGACAGACTTGCAGATTCATAGGCATATGGTCTGCATTATTGTGAACGTCTCATTTTCGGGCTCGTTCCTTGCAGAAACCCGTGCTGGCTGCCGCACTACTATCATATGCGGCGAGCATTAATATGCAAAAGCTTCTAAAACATCAATCGATGTATTGCTGAAATATAGCACTGTGTGGCGGCCTAGCGTAAATTTCCGACATCATTCAGGAAAATGGTCTTAAGCAAATTATCTGCGCCCACCGACTTGAATGTTTTCAAATAACATGGGTCTGGTAATTAGGCGGTTCTAACTTCTAAAGGAAAGAAACGTTCTAAAGGCAAGTATTTCAAAATCCTGTATCAAGGAGATAAAAATACATCGAGCGATTGAGAATCATCAATGATTAAAGAGAAAAGCTAATAGGCCTACATGCATGATCGCCTTCCATTTTGCAATGACTTGCAACAGTCGACATGAAAATTCGGTCTAATAGAAGAGTATCCACACATATTAGCATAATTATACACAGAATAAAATTAGGCAATTAACCTTGCTCATTGATGTAAAATTTGACTGCAAGGATAGGGATTGCTCATTATCCAAAATTCTGGCGACAGAAGAGTAAACCGATTAAATTTTCTGCCACCACTATTTTCAGCTGAGTTAGTGAACGTCGATCTGATGCATTTCGAACCAGGCATACTGTTCAGTCAGTTTCGGTGTTATGGGTACCGTCGCTAATCAACTCGACTTAATATTCTGATGGCGGAATATTTGTTCAGTTTTCTGACGACATAATTTTGGTTAATGAACAGCTCCCGACGAAAGAACATACCAGTAACAGGAAGTGATTTGCTCATGTCACATTTTTTTGTATATATTATGCACAGGTAGCAATATCTCTACCATAGTGTGAATGAATATGGCCTACATAATCGTATTTGATTCCGAAACGCACTCAGCAGAGATGCCAAGGATTCAAAAAAAAAAATGCGGGAGACCCAACATCAAATGATCCAACAACAAAAATAGTAAAATTAGATTAAATCATAATTAAAAGCCCTATCAACTTCCTATATTTCCTTCAATAAATGGAGAATATTTATTTTTGAAGACAATTAATTTGTCACATTTCCAATAAAAAAGATATAGGCTAATTCGTGGATCAAAAGAATATCTATCTTTTCAATAAACGTATGATTGCATGCTTTTCATTGGTTGTGAGGGAATGGAGGAGGGCTAATTGAAGAATAGGCTAGCGGTGAGTGGCTAATCAGTCCGAACGCTTGCTGTTACATTTGAATGATGGAAAAAGCACCCTAGAAGGATAAAAACTGTTGGCCTACTTTAAAATACGGTGTAAATAAATGACGATGCGGGAGATTTAAGCAATTATGCGGGTGAGCGGGAGATTGACTAAAAATGCGGGAGACTCCCGCGAAATGCGGGAGACTTGGCATGTATGACTTAGCTTTATCGACAAAACTGCGTCAAAATAGTCAAATTTAATAGTCTGCATGTCTAAGTTAAGTAAGTAAGGCTGTGAATCCTGGTCAATACTATTTCATCGAACATTATAAATCGATTATTTCTGAGATTAATTTCAAAGTGCATTGACAAATCGCGAAGTGAGAGTCTTTTTAAGAGAAGTCCGAAATTTACCACTGACTGAAAATGCCAGCATGCGATTTTCCATAAACACGTAATGCACGTGATTTTTAAATTTATAATTAGGAAGCCAGCATACAAAAAAATGAAACTAGAAAAATACAATATTTATGTATAGGCCTATGCAATCAATTCAATAATCGCGAATCACTTGGTTTGTTATTTCTTCTAGCATGCCGTTTTAAAGAGACGAAATTTTCAGTTTTTGAAATGTCTTAATTATGCTTTAGACATGAACTACTAAAAATCACACTGACAATGTAGCTGGGAAAACTTGCAAATTTAATATTTACCGGTACTCTATCTTGCACGCTTTTCGGAACAATTAGGCCAATTAGCCAGAGTTTTTGTGGTCAATATACACTAGATCGTTACTGAGAATCACGAGGTCAATGTGTGTAGCGCTGTCATATGGGCAATTAGCCAAAACAACTAGACGTACTGTCGGCAGAATTTTCGCTCGAGTAAAAGAACGAAAGCACCAAATCGGAGCCGTCCGATTATTCATTCGGTTTGTCTTATACCGTTGCTTATGAACCGCTGAATATCATAATTCGGATTCAAAAAGGCACATTAGATCGCAAAAAAAAAAATTTTGTCGACAGAAATCATGGTTTTTGAGCAGATCCATAAACAAGATATACCTGTCATATAGGCCTATATATTCTACTCACATGACTATTATGACAATTGCCTACCTCATTTCAGAAGGAGTCCGGCTTCCTTACCAGTTATGAAAAGGGCATTCCTGGTGTAGAATAATGAATATTAAGATTTCATATTTTGTTTTGTCGATGTTGTCTTTTCTGAGTCGATTTTGGTAAACAGAAGAATTGGGCCCGCAGAAATCTATGCACTTCATCACCGATGCTGTCTCCTAAGCATTTAAAGGAAAAGTAGGTGCTAGGTCAAAAATTTTCAGTTTCAGTCAAGGGTGTCTAAGGTTAAGAGTCGCGACACCAATCAATTGAATGGCTTTCTATGTGTAAACAAACTCGTCACTAATAAAGTTCTCAACAACTCAGTGGCGATGACAAATATACCGTTGTTAATTCACATGTATTAATTTTTGCCATCTATACATCGACTACATTTGTGTATTGGATCTCAGAATTTGCACAATGATGTGCATGTTGACAAAATAAAATTTCCACTGTATTGATGTTTGAGATCCAGGGTATAGCGACTTAGCGATGCAAATTTCTTATTTGATTGACCCCTGTAAGCGGGTCTGTGACATCTTTTCATCATCACTGCTGCGACTCACCATTATTTAACAATATGATTGAGTTATCGGTGAGTCGGATGATTGTTTGCAAAGATATTTATAGAAAAAATAATTTAATCGATAGACGGCCATGTTGAATATTTATTTCGCAAATTCAAAGAGGCATTTAAAACAAATACTCCTCCCGAGGTTCCATGCACACAGAGCTTAAGACATGCCAAAACATCTAAATGTACACAATCACAGCTAATACGGAAGTAAAACGGCTATAAATGGGACACTGAGAATTGACGAATGATCAATGGAGCCGATTATTTGACAGTAAATATAAAATCGCAAATTCGAATTCGCAAAGTTTTTGATGTTTTTAATATTACATCAAACAAACAAATATAGAATATCTTCATAAAAGAAAGCAATAGCTCACAAAGTTAAACCTTTGTTGAATTCATATGTTTGAAACAAAAATTGTCCAAATTATGATTTGTAGGTTAGAGAAGATAATGAATTTCCGTGGTTTGCCATAATCACATGAGATATCGCTCCCAATCAATTACAGCATGCGCTGCAGTATGTTATTCATCTAACATCGTAATATGCATGTGTCGTCAAAATTGGAATAGCAGCACTTATCCCATAAAATCAAAAGTTGCGAAGTAGTCCCAAACATCACGCGTATTGGAGATCATCACCACCAAATTTATCAAGTGAGAACGTTGACGATTCTGTCTCTGAATCACAAATTTCATGAAAACAGTCTAGCTGTCCAGGCTTTTAAAAAATGCTCTAGCCACTAATCGGCAATATTTTTCTCTCAAACTCTACAAGTAGACTTTACGTCAACTGAATTTCCTACAGAGCACCAATTAATGTCGCCTAGACGTTGACATTGTAAAAACGATTAGTGTCTTGAGACACTGTGTCCGATTAATATGACAGAAAGCACTGCATTTCTCATTGCTTGCTCGACATCTTGAATGTGAAATAGGCCTATTCCCCTAACAAAAACAGTCAAAAAAGGCGAGATACTCCAGTACCCTACAACTTCTGCTGAAATATGTGTAGCGAAGCATCAAGCGATTTAGAGCGAAGGATGGTACTGTCCATTACTACGGAGCAGATCAGTGTCTAATTCTGGTTTGAAATCTGGAACCCAGATAGTCAAATTGATCACAATGCATTAGTCAATATCCATCACGTGCTGCTTCTAACCTTGAGTGAAAGCAAAATAAAACTATTGGATGGCATCCATAGACATTTTTATATTTGAATATTTTAAACTGTACATATTGGACAACAAAATTTGAGATATGAATGAATATACAGCAATGATAATGAAGAGTAAATTATGCTTATTTACATATTTGTACAATTCCACATAACAAAGGAATTTAGTTGCACGATTATCGATTTTCCACAAAACAGTTACAATTTCATCGAGTGATTGTTCGAATAAAATTAAAGGAAGAATAGAGAAGCCGGAGCTGCACTTCATCAATCAAAGAGCATTTTAATAAATGGACGGAGGTTATCCTTCTTCAATGAATCGTCTCGGGCGTTCCACTTCTCCCCTGCTCGATGTCCGCGCCACGAAAGTTTCCTCATAGCATTCGTACGTCTTCTCGGTGGGTACCACGAATATCTGTAAGCGAATGATGATGATCCAAATTGCCAGAGCTGATTGCGAACAGAAACTGTGGTCCAGAAGCGAAATTTACCTTTGGTGGTGACAATTCCTTTTTCGGAGACAGTGACGGGTCACTTCCACCTATCACCTCTTCGTGGTCAACGTCCAGACAATTAACAGTTGAGATTTGAAACTGAAATAGAACAGGAAACTGAGAGATGCGTAGAGCACAAAAAGTGAATATGTTTGGACAATCATTAATTTTTTCTCGAGCAAGACATATTTCAGTGGCTGATTTAGCAGGCGGTTGTCCGCCTGAAACTCGTGCATGCATTTTATCAAATTTCGTGTATCCCGCGATTCAACAGAAGTGTATAATATTAATATAGTTACATTATAGCAGCATCAAGTTGGTTTTCGTTCACAATTCGTCAATAAGAAGCAATGGAAGAGTTTTTGATTGATGTTCAATTAAACTGTTGGATGTAAGGTTGAACAAGATTTAGCCATTGTCTTTTTTTTTGAGAGAAAGTTCGATATCTGCTTTCTTCTTTTTTCAACTTCTGTATACAGTAGGTATGTTTTTCATGGCACGCATTATTCATTGTTTCTTTTCTATTGTTATAGTATATAAGTATATCTAATCAATAAGGTTCATAAATCCATTTGCTTTGATTCATAAATTTCTCTCACGTTTCAGAATACCAAATTAATGGATACCCCAAAACCGATTCTCACATGAGTTTTCTGTAAACTCTACAAAATGCAGTTGACGCAAGTTTAATTGTAAAATGAGTTTAATTGCATCGAAAAGTATAACACATCTGTGTTGTTAAGAATGTACCGAAATATATTCCACCTTTTCATGAAATCAGAAAGCATATTATATTCAAAGTTCAGTTCATGCTTCTTCCAACGACTTTCTACTTTTGAATTTCCGGTGCCATGCACAAAATTCGTGTATAATCGTGTACCTAATACCAAATTCATGTATATTCGCCGTGTATGTGCGGTCATCCTAACTTCAGTAATTTTTTAACCCACATGGCCACATAATTGTTAGTGCATATTTTCCGTGATTTCACACTGTAGCTGATACACACGCAATATTTGGCGCTAACATGTTGCCATGTACAAACAGTGCAAGCAGAAAATTTGAAAGCCAAATTTTAATGGCAACAGCTCTTTAGATATTCTCTCACTTACTAAGAATATTTTGCTATAACATGAACATTTCATCGAATGACACCAAGTGCAATTATGTGCGAATACAATTATGTTTGAGTTTATCACAATAGCAGCATGCACAGTACATGTACTTTCGCAGGAAAATGGGATGCACCAAGTTGCTGTGATAAATTGTCTCTTCTATAATCTCAACTAATTTTCGTCGTGTAAGATACCCTTTTCATACAACTCGCATAAAAAATCAATGTCGAGTCTGGACTGCGGATTGATATTCTAAGTATTCAACAATATACGCAGCACAGTTCGTCAATTAAGAGTCAAAGCAAAAAAAGTGCCATCCAAAAAAATGTCTGACATCAATATAAAGCGACGTGACATGTGCTAAGACGTCGGAATACAGACGAAATGTTAAGAATACCAAGCTCTAGTCTTCTAGCTGACTTATTCGAAATGGTCATCAACTTCTGTTTTAACTAGCTTGTTATGAAGTGTAATCATAATGTAATACGAAAGCTGGGTATATTATTCATTTTATCGAAAGTGGCTACCGCAAAAACCTTCAATATTCCAGACTATTTTTTTTCGAAAACTTCAAAATCCAGTCTTTCCGAGCTCAGATAATATGCTATACATGATGATTAGAACGAGTAAATTATTTCTGACACACTATATACGTATTGAAAGCGTTTATTCAAGCTAAATTTTAATATTCAGAAAGTTTATATCACCGTTATTTGATTGATATTATACGTACATGAATTGTGGCAGACCGAATACATGTATCTTACGAAGGAGACCAGATTGACCGAATGTTACGAAAATATGGGCTTGACCCACAAGGACTCATGCTTGAGATTTAATTCGACTAATTTCCTTAATGGCGCACTTTAGGGTATTTATTTAGAGCAGTTGCTTTTTAATTCGGACTCAAGCCTCCTGGATATTAATTCTTGATGAATTATGATGGTATAAGTAATTTCCAATGTCTAGCAGATTCTCACCTCTGATTTGATCTCGGGACGAGCTGGAGACGGAACTAGGACGACTGAAGAGCTGCCGGAATGAGCTGACGAGACACTATCTTCTAATTTAAGTTTTTTTGATGTACCTAGTGGATATGTCATTGCCACCATTCGAGCAAAAGCATCCCCACTAGCAGCACGTTTTGAATTGTGACGCATTCCCATGGCGACTGCTTCGCTCTCGAGTGCTTTGAACATATGCAGACCACGTGGCACGCGAGGCTTGGTCACTCCACCTCGGCCTTCCCAAATACACAATGGGCACTGCCAAGAATTTGGAAGATCACCAGGTTTGCTTTCTACAACACTTAGATCAACGCCTTCTTTCTTGCTGCGCACGAACAAACACCTGTAATGAAATTCGACAGAGGCATCACATAAGGAAGCGTTGCATCGACAACCCCACTACTGCGCATTGCATTATTTATTTTGTAACTCCTCAGATTCTCAGTTATTGGCTAGCATGAGTCCTACACACTTCAGGAATGACCATTCGAGAGATTCTCCAGGATCTCCGGGTTGGACCCTGTGTTAAACAGAATCCTCCGATGACGGTTCGTCAATTAGGGCAGGTTGGGCAGCTAGTAAATACTGGATAATTCATTATGAAATGCAGCATGTACATTGACCGACAGGATTAGCAAAATTTGATTGCAATTTAAATCAATCAATTGAAATTACTGAATCAATTAATAGAAATGAGAAACAAATCAGAAATTCAATTACTGGTTCCGACATTTTGCCATTACAAAATGCGCAACTAGTTTTTCTGCAGCATTTCATTTCCAACTAGAAAGCTGCACACAGATTATGATTTAAGACATGACCAGGAAGTGTGGATCAACGTTATGTAGTAATGAAAAATGTCACGGAGTCAAATGCCGAATTATAATTAAAACACACTTCGTTGTGCTAATTTTTATGAACGTTGTTCAGAGTGGAAATATTTCAGCAAATGAGTAAAGAAATCTGCGTGTAACATGTAGTTTCTATCACCCAATGACTGTAGACCTCTACTTTTATTTGCATACAACTAGAAGCATCATTTGAGGTTTCAGATTCCCGCCAGTAGCAAGCTTAAGGATACTCTTACCTTGGATGGACAATTGCGAAACAGATACCACACTCATACAGATCGAGAATTGGCTCTTTTCCTCTATCCATGCGGCCACAGATATCACATAGGATCGTATTGGGCAATTGCGGTGCAGTGCACGATTTCATTATGCACGGCTTGCGAAGGAGACCACGGCCACCAAACTTCAACATATCTCGACAGAAGACACATTGTTGACAATGCGGTCGACGACATGCCTCACATTGCTGACAACGAATTCTACGGCGAACTACTTTCTCCGATTTCACTTTCTCTTTCACCTTCACCATTGGTTTCTTTTCCAACTTCACACTGCGTGTTGAGCTGCAGGGCGCTCGACTCTAAAACCGGTAACAGGACATGTCAGACTATGGCGATGCAAAGTCCATATTTTCTTTCACGTGATATCTTTAAGGTAAATTATTTGAAAATATAACATAGGTCTATCTCTTCTCCAATCGACTGATCAATTTGCGATCATTTGCTTCTTAAAGGAAAAATGGCATGTTGGGAAGATGTGAAGCAACATAATCCAAAGATTCAATTTCTTTTATTGATATCATGAGAAGCGACTATAATCATTATGAATGTAATTACAGTCAAGTGTTTTCAACAAAGCGTATTTTGAGCTTGATGGAAGCGTCGGTTTTTAATACCGAGACGTAGTTCGGAAAGCGTAATTAACTTTCAACACTGTGACAGGCAAAGCAACGTATTATGAAATGCGTGACTTTTTAATGAATACACGTCTTAATTGAAAGATCATGCAATTCTCTTCAAAGTAACACTTGAGTGATCTAAATAACACTATATTCTGAAGCATGTCTTGCCTTAAACGGAATACATGGGCTCTGCATCAAATCAATGCAAGCAATCATGACATCGCGAATAGTTCCAAGGATAATCGAACGCGATTTTGGAGCGCAAAAAAATGCGATATTGCAAAATAGACCAATTTGTAAGGACATGAATCGTAAATTGGTAGCTCTCACAGTATCCGATCATTGCGGAAAGTTCAAATCCACTTTGACTATTAACACGTCATGACTCATGAGTTATTAACAAGACTGAATGTTTATGGGCATACAAAGAAACTGAGGGATAAATATGCGACATGACGGTGTTAGCACAAAAAATCATTAGTCACCAAGGTAGACCTAAAGTGAACAAGTTATCTTTCTGAACACAAAGGTCAGGTGTAAATCGTTTAATGCAGAATGCCTCGTAGATGATGATAGCTGAGAAATACGAGGACGGAAAACGATCTTAAAGCGTTCAAATGTGTCATCAAAATTACAAAAGCACGATTGAAGATAGAAAATAAGTTTGGAAGATAGTCAAGTTATTTATTGTTAACTATCGCACAAAAAGTAAATATATTTCGGCTATTTACACCACATCTATTATCAAGCCATATTCCTTGGTATTGGCTATGATGTAGATAGCCGAGATATATTGACTATTCGATAATTAACAATAAATAATTTGACTATCTTCCAAACTTATTTTAAATTATGCACATTCCTAAAATAAACTGAAGATAACGAGTTATGGCACTGGATGCTGGCCGATTGAAGCGCGGTCGACAGCGGCTTGTGCGATGAAGCCAATTAGGAACATACTCACGATTTGTCACCAAGAGGCCTACCAGTTCTGCCTATGTACTGACCAACAAGTACATTGAACATTTTAGATAAAATTTGAATTGACAGAAACTGGCAAGCGGTCCTTGGGACCTGAAACCGGAATACGAACAGTGTCAAAATGACAATCGGCCTGACAGCAGGAAACACTTTCAAAATATCACAAAGTGAGCGCTTGAAATGAGAGGTAGCACAGTCACTTACAAAAACAGGCCTCTTTTCAATTTTTTCTATAAAAAATGACGGATAGTCATTAGCTAGTCGTACGGGCTAGCTATGAGGAGTGCCATCACTCGCATTCATCTTCATTTTTGTAATGTTGATGTCGCACTGGATCGCTTTAAGATTGTTTTCCGTCCTCGTAATTCCCAGCTATTGCCCATCTACGAGGCATTGTGCATTAAACGGTTTGCCCTTTGTGTTCAGATATCTTGTTCACTTTACATCTTCCTTTGTGACTAACATCGTCATATAAAGAAACAGCAAAAGTACCTTTTTCTTTTCCAGTACTGACAAGCCAGTAATGGCTTTGCCGAAGAAATCATCCTCTTTGTGTAGATTGATGACGAGCTGCGCGTCCTTTAGCAAATCCGTCGCATCTCGAATATCATCAGGAACACCTCGTTCATCTTCATCCAGCCTCCGTAGCCAAGATACAATCACTTGGAGGTTTTCTACTTCGTACTTGGTTAGATGCACCCAGAGTAGTGAAGTCTTTTTGGGCAGCAGAGCTTCTGTCTTCATCTGAAGGTCTCTAGCTTCTGTCTTCATCTGACGGTCTCTAGCCTCTGCTTTCATCTGAAGGTCTCTAGCCTCTGCTTTCATCTGAAGGTCTCTAGCTTCTGTCTTCATCTGACGGTCTCTAGCCTCTGCTTTCATCTGAAGGTCTCTAGCTTCTGTCTCCGTCTGAAGGTCTCTACTTTGCTGTTCATTACTCTGCAAGGTTGACGCCACCTGAAACAGCAACCGAATTGATATTGATGCAATGCCAACACGGATAATAGACGAGGAGAAATAAGACTTAAGCAAGCATGCGATTCTGAACGAATGAATTTTCCTGAGTTTCTCAATTCAATTTTCGCTACTACATAGAAATTGACAATACCATAGTAAGTCTACTATTAGCCACAACTATTAACTCAATACGGCAGATAAGAAATGTGCAGAACTGCTGTCTCACACTGTTTCAGGACTATAGTACAAGTGAGGAGCTTACCTTGGAATCGACTTCAGATGATTCTCCTTTAACTTCATCTTTTGTATCTTTTTTTACATTTCGCGCGACATCAATGGTATAATTCTTGTTCAAAAGTGATTGCACATATTTAGCTACCACGTACCAATGCAGCTGCTTGTAGAAGGGATATCGATACTTCATCTTCACCTACAAACATGAAAATCACTTCAGAAATAAACAAACTGGAGAAGAAAAATACAATTGGTTTACATGCGTATCCTCTTCTAAGTCCCAAATTCTCAATTGAATTCTTCCACCGTACGTGTGAAGATAATTTCCTCCAAATACGAGCGAATCTTCAGGTGTATACACTCCGTGAATCCATCCTGGACACGAAAAATGTCGAGTAAGTGGACATTAACAACAAGGCTTAGAAGAAGCACACGTTAGGCAGATACGAGCAAGGGCTGAGTTCTGATCGCAAGTTGTCATACTGAGAGCATGCAAGTCCGACAACTGTCGAGAGGTAAATATCCACAGAATTAGATTGTTTTACTCTTTCAGTTTACTTGAAGTGAAGACTAATTCAAAACCATGGCACATGCTGGAACTTAGTAAAAGGGCAAAGAAAATTCCTAATACATTAAAGAGTCATGCGTCACTTGCGGATTGCTGTGAATTCTATCAGTGCTTCGATTGCCACGATTCCTTCAGACTCGAAGAATTCATATCATCACGCACAAGTTTTCTCATTAATGTTGATCCCTCCGATCATTGTTAAAGAAAATAGCAGGCGCACCAAAATTGATCCACCTAATGATTCCACCATCCTCACTGCATAGCGCATATACTGATGGTAGCTAGACAGCAATGTGAGTTTTGGTGTGTCCGACGAAATGATATCACAGCACGCACGCCACTCACTCACTAGATTGCATACAAGATGCAATCATGTATGCATCTTTGTTAGTTAAGCCTGTTGCTGTAGAATTGCCTTCTCATTTTGAAAAGTCTAGTGGCATCGAGCATAATTTTGTCAAATTTTATCAACCAGAAGTGAGCTATCTTTTGTGTGCATATATACCACCAGGACTAAATGTTGCAACCTATACAAATTTTCGTCTGTATATCTGTGAAGTATTTGATCATGTTTTGTCAGCAACTCCAAATGCCAAACTTTTCGTTTGCGGAGATTTCAATATATATGACTTTTCTTTTCTGGATTTGGAATTTCATTTAGCCAACATTGTTGACTTTCCAACCTTTCAAAATGCCACTTTGGATAAGTTTTTTTGCGATTCTAATGATATTGATGTATTTAATGCTTACTGTATGCCGCCTTTGGGTAATGCTGTAAATCTTCACAACATTGTCGTCGTTAATAATGAGTCGAGTAGTGCGAGCCAAGAAACGTTTACTCTACATAAAGTGTACGACTTGAGAAAGTCAAATGTAAATGCTTTTTGTCAAAATGCTATGTCTACCATTCCGGTTTCATGTTTTCGAATTACAAAGAAGACTAAACCATGGATTACTCCCATTGCACTCAATTTGATAGACAAACGTTGGAAAGCATTTAAAGAAAAAGACACCAACCATGTGTTATACAACCATTATAAACAGAAAGTGAAAAAAGAAATATTCAAATCAAAAGTTATTTGGAGCAAGAAAATGAGGTCTACTAGCAAATGAATGTGGTCAGTAGTCAACGAAATTCGAGGAGACAACCAAACTAATTCTGTTAATCGCATTGTTTCACTTTTCACTGATGTATACGAAGCTGTCGATGTATTTGAGCTGTCTATTTAAGGAGTGTTTTTCTGAGAGAAATAATGTAAATGTATCGATATCTACGTCTAATTCAACTCGGATACCTTTCGTCAATTTTTGCAATGTTGATGATGTAAGACGAGCTCTCTGTAATTTGCGTACCAAAAAAGCCACAGGAAGTGATCGAATTCCATCTATCTTACTAAAAGTTTCTGCTGATTTCATTTGTATCCCTCTGGCCTATATATAGTATTCAATGCATCTTTTCGTAATGCTCAGTTTCCGAATGTATGGAAAATAGCCGATGTATCTTCTGTCCCAAAGTCTACACCTGTAAAGACGGATGAGTTCAGACCCATCTCACTTTTGCCTGTTTTGAGCAAGGTATTTGAAATGCTCATTCTTGATTATTATTACGAAAGTTTCATGAAAGTTTATGATAATCGTCAATTTGCATATCGGAGAAAATCATCCACAACTTGCGCCCTAATTAGCATTCATGACCAAATTGTCAGATTACTAGATGATCCTAATGTACTTGCCATTCGTCTTGTCTGTTTTGATATGAGTAAAGCATTCGAAAGTGTCCCCCATGACTTATTACTTCAAAGAATAATTGAACTTGATTTTCCCGAGTGCAACAAGTTTGTAAATTGGTTGTCCAGCTATTTGTGAGAGAAAACAGCGTGTTCGATTGGGAAATGTTCTCAGCTCTGTCACTAATGCAACTAGCGGAGTGCCACAAGGATCAGTTTTAGGTCCTCATCTTTTTTCGATGTTCATGTCAACTTTTTCTGTATCTTCAACACAGACTACTATTGTTAAGTATGCAGATGATATTACTATGGTGATTCCTGTGTTAAGAAATGCATCTGACGATCTTTGTATTATAGATGAGGAGATACTTAACTTTAAAACATGGTGCTATGTGAATCGTATGACTATTAACTGTACTAAGTCAAAAGTATTGAACATAAATTTTTCAATGTCTCCAATCTCTCCTGTTTCGTCACTCAAGAATGTAAAGGTTCTTAAAGTTTTGGGACTGTATTTTAATGATAGATTGACGTGGACAAACCATTTTGATTATGTTATTTCTATTCTTTCTAAACTCCTCTATGCTTTACGTGTACTGAAATACCTGTTGACTCACGACGAGATGGTAACTGTTTTCTTCAGCATGTTTCAATCAGTGATGGACTATGCTTCACCGGTCTTTATCAACCCCGGAAAGACGCTAGATTTGAAACTTTAGCGTATCTGCAAGCGTGCTTTTTATATAATTCATGGGAGAGAAGTCAAAGAGTGTACAAGATGTAATATACTTGATTTTGGGAATAGAGGAGCTGCACTTGCAATGCGCATCTTCATGAACGCGAAAAGCGACTTTGAACATATTTTGAATGACTTAATTCCTTCTTCGTCTGACTTCAGTGATCGAATTCTTTTACCTTATGTTAAAAGTGCACGGAGACTTAATGGTTTTATTTTTCAATGTACGAAGTTATATAATGAAAGCTTGTGACACAATTATTGCTTATGTTAACGACTATTGCACCTCCTACGATTCTCATTTGGAGGTTTTGTATTTTTTTGATCAATAAACGCATATTAATTCTGTCCAAAACCGGCTAACGGCTTACTGTTTGCCATTTGCAATAGTAAGCGATATAAGAATTATCCATTCGAGAAGGAGCAATTTGTCTAGTTCTGTGATGTGCCATTTCGATATTAAGGTTACATATAACCCTTCCTTTCTAGGAAACCGAAGCCGCGCGCGCAGATGAATCTAATTCTGTGGAAGTCTTCTTCGATTGCATTACAACATGGTCGACGAGGACATCCTTTATTCATCATATCATTTCAACAGCCTCATGTACAGCAAGAAAGAGATATGTCGCACTCGTTTTTATCAATTTCTTAGCGGTACCTTGCCTAATTTCAATTCAACATGCGATTTGCAAGAATCTTCATTGAATCAATTTGTATAAACCTAGCAACCCTGAGCTGTAATTAATAGAACAGCATTAATATAACTTGATAATTGTAATGTAAAAGTCAGGAGTATTGACACCACATTATTCGCCCCACGAGACATAGAAATTTCTAGATTCAACACTACAGGAATACAGGATCGAATAGGCAGTCTCGACGGAGCCCTCAGCGACATTATTGATTAATCTTAATTCTGTTAAACCGTAATACATTGCGGAACATGATACCCTCGACAGACACTGTTCAGTTTCTTATTATACTGATTTAAATATCTGAAAACAGAACACTACTTTGATCTGCTGTAGCCGCAACAATAATCATAATTTTTGTTATTATCATTTAGATATTTCTGCGCAAATTGTTCAAGTCTGAGGATATGTTTCTATTCTATGCCCAGCCGAACTGGAACTCTGCAATCAATATGATCATCAGCTGCACAGAAAAGCAAGGATAAATAGACAGAGTAGCCAGTTGCGTCTACTCAGCAATTCTGGATATTTTAAGCTAACTTGTTTGGGCCATTTCGAGCTACACTGGCGAGCTTTTGTAGGGAGAAACACTGCGTCTGCGACTGTCAAGGAATTATTGTGATTAAATTAATGAAATCAGACGACATCTTCCTATTCTATGCCACAGCGAACTGGCATTCTGCGATCGATAATCGATACCTCATGCACGAAATCAGTCGTTTATTTTATCTTTACTCTTGACAATAGTCAATGGACGATGACGGAACGCTAGGAACATTTTCGTTCTATTTCCTTCAAAATAAATATCCTTATTGTTCTCAGTAAGCAACTGAATGATATTGCCGAAATACTGAATATCGTGTAAATCGAAAAAGCTGGTACACTTAGTCATAATCATTGAATTCATTTGTGGACCGCATTTTCAAGTAGTAATGGTCAACGACAGGTACGAAGCACCACTAAATGTGTACCAAAATTCCGACTCCGGAGTACAAAGTGCCCGATCTAAAAAGAGTTCGATTAATGTTATTTTTGAATGTTAACCCTCGCCGCACTCCCCCTGCTGATTACCCCTGAGTATTGCATCAATTTTGCCAAACCACACATCAATCGAATAGGCATTGAAATGCGATTGATTCATAAAATCAACAAGTCTTATTTTAAAGGTCATCCCTGGGCTGAGGTTAAGGTCAAAATCCGCCAATTTTCAACAAATTTCCATTAGATCACTATTTGAAATGGAAAATGACAACAAAAACTAATTAACCGTGCACCAATCGAAAGATCCGGTTAAGATGGTTAATAAAATAAGATTATTACTAATCGCTCTGAGATTACATCATTGCATTGGATGGGATCAAAGGCAAAATAATTCAAGTTTTTTTTTAGTTCAGCTCAAGTATCACTGAAATCGCACATTTTAGTATTTAATTTCTGCAGGTGAAGATACAACCCAATTCGTTGAACCTTTATCGAGACACTGAGGCTAAAAGTAATACGATTCTCAAAAATTTCGATAATTGCTGATCAGATGCACAACTAAATAGTACAAAAGTAATAAAAAATCAGATTTGAATTTCGAACATGTATACAAAACATGCAGGTAATCTCAAATTCAAAGATTTTGCATTTGTGAACATCTTTTATTGATAGGAAGAATCCTGATGTGAGAGAACATTCTTGCAGATAGGTTTTTGTTAGAATGTCAAGTGAATATTTCCGGAAAACGTCTGTCTGATAAATATAAATCTATAAACTCGAGCTTTCGGTGGCTTACAGCTCACCTTCTTCAGGAAGAATCCTTTATGTAATCTCAACTTATTTCATCAACAATTGATACCGCAAGATACATTAGAAATTTTAGACGCCGAAAGTATAGTATCAAATTTATTTTCCTTCAATCAAAAGTTCCATAATACGTAGAAAGCAAGTAGAAATCTGGTGACCATAGCTCGCTAAGTTTTAAGGATGTTCAAAACATTCGCCGGTGGTGCGTAAGACATAGACATAGTAGGATTCTAGAAAACCCTGGAAATGACAAACTAGATGCGCTGACAATCAAAGATCGGCAATGATAAAATGATATCATTTTTTTCTGAGGAAGGTATAAGATGAGGTCAAAGGTAAAATAATTCAAACTTTTAGTTCCACTCAAATATCACTGAAATCGCACAATTTAGTATTTAATTTCTGCAGGTGAAGATACAACCCAATTCGTTGAACCTTTATCGAGACACTGAGGCTAAAAGTAATACGATTCTCAAAAATTTCGATAATTGCTGATCAGATGCACAACTAAATAGTACAAAAGTAATAAAAAATCATATTTGAATTTCGAACATGTATACAAAACCTGCAGGTAATCTCAAATTCAAAGATTTTGCATTTGTGAACATCTTTTATTGATAGGAAGAATTTATTTTTTGAAAAATGATATCATCAAACATTTTTGTTCCATTATATTTTCTAATCATAGATTCCTTGCATCTTGCATTGAAGCAAATTTAGTCTCCTTTGTTTGCTCTACCCATGTCCTTACGCACTGGTTGATTCATGCAAAGAAAAGCAACAGGCTAATGTCTGTCAGTCTGTCAATCACACAAATTGTCAAACAACTCATCAATAACGACGTACCGCTTGACGAGAGTCGTCGCTAGGCCTCGCGGATTAGAATGTAATGATGAAACAGTTGTTTTGTCTCCAATTTATTTGCGAAGTCTTAATTGTAATCTAAATATTTTCAGCCTTTTTTCGTACTTTAGATACTGTTGGCCTAACCAACTGCATACGGCATTGTAGACATATTTGTAATTCGAGTGTATAAAGCTTACATCAAAACTTGTGATGTCTAATGTATAGGCCACAGGCCCTACCTAAGTTTTGATATGCAAGAAGCTTTGTATGACTAAACTGCTTTCTTTGGTCTTCCATTATTTGGAATATATCGATGCTGCATGCAATCTAATTTTAATTTCATTGCTAAGAGCTGTAAAAGTAGTATGGTGGCAGTGCAAATAGAAAAATTCGTATGACTAGATCTATTCACGGTGTAGGCCTATGTACAGGGTGACTCAAAAGTCTTAATCGGGTTTCAAATTGAGATTTCTCTAAGTATTTGCACTACAAACTCAATTTTTCGTTTATACTGTAGAGGAAGAACCAGAATTTCCAAAGAGACTTGCATTTTTACAATATATGCTGGAAGTGAGCTCCGTTAACTTCATTACAAAGAATGACTCTTTTTTGAAAGTTTTCAAAAGTCTTGTTGATCGTGACTTTCGTCACGGACTGGACTGCTTCTGCAATCTTCACTCGCAGTTCTTCGTTGTCTGTTGGCCTATTCTTGTACACCATCTCCTTGATATGACCCCACAAAAAATAATCAAGAGGCGTCAAATCTGGGCTCCTAGCTGGCCAGTGGATGGGACCGTTCCTGCCAATCCATCGATTAGGGAATTGGATGTTGAGAAATTCTCTCACATTCAGACCCCAATGAGGAGGAGCGCCATCTTGTTGGAAGACTGTCGTGGAAAATCTTCGTAGTCTCTTCAGTTCAGGAATGAAATAATCCCTCAGTATCTCGAGATAGGAGTCTTTCGTCACCGTTGTTTCAAAGAAGTAAGGTCCGATGATCCGGTCGCAAAACATAGCCGCCCAGACCACCAAGCCTTTCGACTTTAGAGGAATCTCGTCACATAAATGTGGATTCTCATAGTCCCAAATCACACAGTTGTGACTGTTAATTTTGCCATTCAGATGAAAGATGGGCTCGTCAGAAAAACATATCTTGTGGATGAAGCTGGGATCATCACATAGCCGGCTAATTTCTTCACAAAACTGAAACCTTGGTTCATAGTCGTCTGGAAACAGTTCATGAACACGGGAAATGTGAAATGATTTCATGCCAATTGTTCGCTTCAGAGTACGTCGAACAGTCTCGCGTGGCATGTCAAGCTGATTGGCTGCATCCCGCACCGACGATCTTGGATTGTTCTCAAACTCCTCTTTCACACGTAAAACATCATCCTCATCAAGGGATGGGCGACCACTTCGCTCAGCATCTTGGACAGAACCCGTCTCAGTAAATTTCTTAAACACAAGTCGGAATGTGCTTTCAGAAGGTGGCTTTGATGTGAAATTTCTTTGCCACTCCCGTCGGGCGGTAGTTACGGACTCATGCTTAGCCATAAGCAACACAACGTTGATCCGATCTTGCACAGATAACATTATTGGTTTCTAAGATAGAAAAGTGAATATCAGCAGCTATTAAGTACTAAACGGTTTCCGAAATCAGTCTTTTCACAGATATCTATGCCTATGCTTCAATTCAACGACATTTTGACGTCATGCATAACTATTGAGCTAATGTAGAAGTTCGATAATTATCATAAGTACCAATCACACATTAATGGAAATGGATAGCTTAGCATTCTTCTTTGTTGTCCTTCTTCATTATGCCTTCGTATTAACTTTCCGCTATTATTTCAATGGACGCATGTGCATTAAGTCTTGTTCACACT
This sequence comes from Prostheceraeus crozeri, assembly GCA_907163375.1. NCBI lineage: Eukaryota > Metazoa > Platyhelminthes > Polycladida > Euryleptidae > Prostheceraeus > Prostheceraeus crozeri. The sequence continues at coordinate 56,406 of CAJQUW010001811.1, forward strand.
TAGCAGGTCACTTGATCAATCAAATTTAATGATGAAGTATTAGCATGTGGTTGTAGTCAATGAGAAACAAATCGTAAGCGGACAATGTTTCATACCATTTGATAAATTGATTGACCTCCATAAAATGAATGAGCAAGTAGTTCGACCTCTAACTTGATTTTTTTCACAAATTGCGATATGTTACTAAAATTCTGGTTCTTCCTCTACAGTATAAACGAAAAATTAAGGTTGTAGTGCAAATACTTACTGAGAAATCTTGACTTGAAACCCGATTAAGACTTTTGAGTCACCCTGTATATTTCACTAAAAAATGGTGCATTTTCATTATAAAAAATAAAATGGTATCATTTTATAAAATTCTTAAAATGATTGCTGATCATAGATGACAATCATAACGCATACCCGGTACGACGGAATTTAATGTTCAGGAGTGAATACAACGCACCTGGCGGAATGAAGAACGTAGTGCCTTCTGTAAGCTCAATGCATTCACAATCAGTGACAAGATCAGGAAAGAACACTTCTCCTTGCTTCCCTGACAGACTCCAATCTTCGAACACCCGAAGATTCTCTTCTGTTGGAGGAACCATCCAAAAGACCTGAACATAAGAAAGACTGCCATAATAAATCAACATTTGAAATACATGCACTGTGTATGAATTATTTCATTGTCGAGATCAGCAAATAATTGAACATTAATTTTCCGACTCAGACTAATTAAGGCTTCACACAACTATGAAAATTTCATCAGAAGTATCAATACGAAAAGCAAGGTGCTAGGCCTCTACCGGATCGTCTATCAGACACGTTTTGTCGGTCCACGATTTCAACACAATAGTACAACAATGCTTTGAGTGTCGTGTTGTCTTCACCTCTAAGACTTGGGCATGTGACATAATTTGTTTGATAGAAAACACAAGTAAAATGATGTCTTTCTCTAAAATAAATAAATGAAAGAGCAGAAAAACTCGAGACACTAAGACACAAGAGCTTACTCGTGTTCATGGAAGTGATAATCGTGTGCTTCATAATTTGGATGACTCCTCTTTCGTAAGCTCTTGTATCTATGCTCAGTGTCTCGAGTTTATCTGCTCTTTCATATTTCTTATTTTTCCTTTCTTTTATTAATTACCAATTTCATTTATTGTACATATGCATTCCTTTATCAAGTACTTCTTAGTGTTGGCGTATACGTGTCTGTCGAATGGCCCTAATTGGTTGTATTGTTGTTGTTTGGATCTATGTTTGTTGCCTGTTGTCAGATATCTATGGCTCTGCGCATCCGTGATTACAATCCGTGATGTGAGTTAAGGTGAATAATTACATCAACCTTCTGATCTCGTAAGCTATTTCAATTGTGATCAAGACCTGCACCTGCAGGAACGGAAGGTCCTCAATATTGTAGACGGCTAATAAGAGAAACACATCGTTTTACTTGGGTTTCCCATCAAACAATATCGGAATTGTTTCTGAATACGTAGCACTGGTTGGAAAATCAAATGAAAGTCGCTTCAAGCAAATGCAGTACAGGATGTAGAGACTTGGCCAGTAATACTGTCACAACAATGAAAATTGAAAGGAATCAGTCGACATTTAAAAGATGGGTTGCTTATCATTCTAAGTCTTTTATTTCTGTATGTAAAGTGTGAAGGTCGCAGACTGCAGACAGGTCACCGCATGCCGAGGAGCAGTCGTGAATCGCTACCGAGAGTTATCACCTTGCATCGGTCAAGATTCTCTGCATTGCTTTACACTCTTGTAATCACTGGTAAGAGATAGTTCTAATGACAGAATCTTATGTAGCCTACTGACAACTCTGTCGAATGATCTCAGAAACAGAAAAAAATCACATTTACCTTTGCACCACGGAAAATGTGATACCAGACAGAAGTTCCTCCAAAGTCCACATGAAAATCAGTGTAACAACCGCGGACACTCATCAGTGCGTATCTGAAATAGAATGTAAATAAAACATAAAAGGTAAACAATCTGCAGTCGCATTGAGGGAACAAAGACATGCATTCACTTATTGAGATATAATTTTCTTTAAGCAGCATATTTAAATTAAATCAAAAAAGTTATCAGTTAGCAAAGCTGCTGTATTATTATTCAATCTTACAAATTTTCATCGATATGACGGCCTGTTCACGTAGAAAGGATTTTCAAATTACATCTTACATAAAAATCAAAATACCAATTTTTTTACTGAATTTTCACCCCTAGCACAGCTATGAGCCATGAACGAAGCTAGGGGTTACTCAATTCAAAGTAAAAATTGTATTATTTTAAATAAATAAAATAAAAAAAAAACAGATCTTCTAATCTGATTAAACTGTCCCCATCAGAAACATGTTCGCACGCCTCTTGAAAGTATCAAGATTGCATTGGTCAGGGAAAGTGGTCTGGGGAAGCTGATTCCAAAGCTGTGCCGTGCGAACAAAAAAGCTTTTCGAGCGACTCACAGTACGTGCGCGTTCTAAGCTCACATGATAGCATGTTAGCTCTGCGTGTGCTTCTGGAGAAGATCTTAGGTTTGGGTACGCACTCATTTACTGCAGAGCTGCTTCTACCGAAATAGTACCTGTAGAAGAGACTGAGTGAAGCAACATCCCGTCTGACGGAGAGCGGCTGCAACTTGCTAGCAAGTTTTTCACCCATGAGATTCTTGACACGTTTCTCAACCCGTTCAAGGAGGTTAAGATGCGTTTGTGGGGCGCCTGCCCACAGATGACAACAATACTCCATCAGAGGACGAATAGTGGACTTGTAAAGATAGCAGACAGTCTGTGGTGGAAGATAGCTGCTGGCACGATAGAGACTACCAATGCGTTGAGCTGCCTGCTTGCTAATGGATTGGATGTACGGTTTCCATGACAAGTCCTTCGTAACCGCCAATCCAAGGAAGGAGATGGAATCTTGTTCTCTGATCCTATTATCTGACATCTTAATGCTATGATCATCATCTCCTTTAAGTCGTGAGTGCAGAATACTCTGAGTTTTTGAAGGATTGAAGGAAACAAGCCAATTGGCGCCCCATTCTGAGACCCTGCGTAAGTCTTCATTAAGAACGTCGCATAGCTGCTGACGTTGCTGAGTGTTCGTAGCGAGTCGCTCATTGGAATTGAAGAGTGTTGTGTCATCTGCATACATCACCAATTTACTCACTAGGCAGTCTGGGAGGTCGTTGATGTACAGCAGAAAAAGAGTGGGTCCCAAAATTGACCCTTGAGTTGATAAGTTGAACATTCATCTTTGTTATTGAGGCTTGGTTTCATAGATTTTATTAATATGGCCTCTCTGAAACGTAGGTTAATGCTGTTTGTATCAAACGCTATGACTTTGACTGTGTTATTTCATAAACTACCATAGCTCTCGAACAGATGTTGCTGTCAGCAAAACCCGCTATGGCAGTGTATGAAATAACATGCAAAACGTGTAAAAGTAATTATATCGGGAGTACAGTCCGTACACTCCATACACGCATTAAAGAACATGCCACAAACAAAGACTCAAGTGTACTCAAACATCACCTAAGTTGCTCTCCTAACATAGCTTTCCCGTTTACAGTCAAAATCATAGCGTTTGATACAAACAGCATTAACCTACGTTTCAGAGAGGCCATATTAATAAAATCTATGAAACCAAGCCTCAATAACAAAGATGAATGCTCAACTTATCAGACATTGATATTTTGATTTTTAGGAAAGATGTAATTTGAAAACCCTTTTTACGTGAACAGGCCGTCATATCGATGAAAATTTGTAAGATTGGATAATAATACAGCAGCTTGGCTAACTGATAACTTTTTTCATTCACTTATTATTTTGTTTCTGAATAGTCGTTCACCTTACATTGTACTTGTGTACTTTAGCGGTTGATGAACTTTGAAAAATAACTATTGAACTGATTTAAATTTAATTTTACACTCCTTACATCGCAGGGATTCCGAAGATGCCGAACATGAACGATTTTATAGAAAAAGTGGGAATATGACATTTTCAGGCAAGAGAATCATGATTTTGTCATAACTTTTAAGATACATGTATCACTATTTTTTTCGGTTCACCGATTTTGATGACCAGTTTATCAGAAGAGAGTTCATAAAATCATCGTTCTCGTGCCTGATTCACTATCATACTCAAATGTTTTCTTACAGAAAAATTGCAATTTATAATTTGAGCGATTTTCATATATTGAGTACTGCTCAGCAAATACAATGACCGATACAAGTCTTTCATATCTCATTGAGAATGCAAACTCTCGAATGATGAATGGCACGCTGTTGTGTGATTCGATTGGAAGGCATGAGAATCTCATAAATTTCGACACAATTTAGGTGGTCCGTTTTTTATGATTATCGCTGTAGTAATTAAAATACCACTCACTTGCGCACTTTCGGATATTTCATAACGGACAGATCGTTAGTGGATTCTTTCTGCAGGTCCTTGAGATACGTTGGCCACACTCTTTCAACCCAATCTAACTGTCGAACCTGTGAGAATAAAGCTGGTGAATTAGGATGAGAAAAATTTGGAAAATTAGACGTCTAGTCCGGGAGCTAGCGTGAAGTTGTGCAGGGAACGAGGTAGTACATAAAACTTTCACATAGCATAGTACACCTCTAACCTACTGCAAAACTTCGCGTCTGCCGGATCAGATCATTTGCTTTTCAGAAGTAGAGATGATCACAAAATCCTATGTATTTCCAGTGGTAAAATTGTGACATTTAAGGTGTTGACTCCATTTTTTCGAATTTTTGCTCATAAAAGTTACACAAGTTGGTATTTTGTTGAACTGGTTATTATAGAAATCATCTACAGATCATGATCTTTCAAATGAGTTATCATTCAGTGACAGAGGATGAAGTAAAGTGTACAAACTGGCACTTTTCGTTGAAGTATATCAACAATTTTCCTGAAATTTCTATGTTAAAATTTGCAGTTACAACAACGAAAAGTGTCTGTTTGTACACTTTACTTCATCCTCTGTCACTGAATGATAACTCATTTGAAAGATCATGATCTGTAGATGATTTCTATAATAACCAGTTCAACAAAATACCAATTTGTGTAACTTTTATGAGCAAAAATTCGAAAAAATGGAGTCAACACCTTAAATGTCACAATTTTACCACTGGAAATACATAGGATTGTGTTATCCTCTCTATTTCTGAAAAGCAAATGATCTGATCCGGCAGACGCGAAGTTTTGCAGTAGGTTAGAGGTGTACTATGCTATGTGAAAGTTTTATGTACTACCTCGTTCCCTGCACAACTTCACGCTAGCTCCCGGACTAATCTAGCTCACCACTGTTGGAGGATCGATGTATGAGCTGAGCTTGGTGTGTGAGAACTCAAGACTGATGACGTTTAATAGTCTTTCCTTCTCGGGATTGTTGTAATATTTAGCCCACTCCACCATTGGCATGGTCAATGCTTTCTGCGTCCTCACATCCACCACATCGACCAAGCGTCGAGCACCTGGTGAGAAAGTTATTTCATTATCCCATTCATATTTGACGAAGTGTTGATCATTTCATGTACTTGGCGTATAGAAGAACACGGAAAATAACTGAATGGGCAATAATAATACAAAGGATCATCTTGCAGAAAATGTTAAAGTTAACATCGTAATATTGTGCATAATATCCTCAATTTTGCTTCGCTTGGTTGTTGGGTATGCAAGAGGATGTAGCAGTCAACAACTGGTTCAGAGACCATCTGTTTTACACCCTCTTTCAATCTCTAGAATTTCTTGAAAGTTTATAATTATAATGAACGATTTATATTATATAATGAACGATTATAATATAAATGGCGAGGAATTACAAGCCGTTATCACCGAAGCTTCCTTCATTAACAAGGAGTGAGTATAGAGAATGATTGGATAGCTGATCAGTGATAAAATTTCTGAGTTGCGCGGACGATTCCTGAATTCCGCACATCCACGCAGTATTGGAGACTCTGCCATGAGAAAAATTACCGCCTCATTTCCCAACCTCAATCAATCACTAGGGTTAGAGATGAGGCAACCTCTACACACTGATAACTGTCAGCATGTTAGGATTAGTACCGGAAGTGAGCACACGACATGAATTCTTATTGAATGCAATGTATTTGACACCAGCACCTTCTGTCGCCATGTAATCCTAACGATCATTATGTCTTGATTAACAAATCTCAACCGTCACATTTATTACGCAGTAACAAGCTAACTGATCTTAACAGTGATGTGAAGGAAACTTAAGGCATGGTTGGACCTGCGCATTTGAAACTAGCTATTGTCAGTAATTCAATCATGCTGATAAGATGCAAAAAATGATATAAATTGACATCCAAGTAAAGATAGTTTCTGACTCGGATCTAATTTATTGGTCGAAAATAAAAGGATTTAAAGTTACAGCGTGACGGGCCTTCGGCGTCCAGCGCCTTCTTAACGGTCGATGGTCAAATGGCCATCGACCGTTAAGAAGGCGCTGGACGCCGAAGGCCCGTCACGCTGTAACTTTAAATCCTTTTATTTTCGACCAATAAATTAGATCCGAGTCAGAAACTATCTTTACTTGCCTGTGAAATGCATCGCCTGACTCGCAAACTGGTCAACTATGTAAATTGACATCGTTTCGTGAATATAATCTGTTGCATTTTTTTTAATTTGCAGGCAAATTTATGAAAATGCCATTTTTCCTTTTTAGTGATACAAAAGGCTTCACAACTGAATTTACATTGAAAAAGAAACATCAAATTGCTTAAATATAGGCTTACAAAAGAGAACAGCGCTGTCTTCGCAGAAAAAGGCATTAAAGAAGATTTCTTTGAGCTACGTAATTTTTACTACATGCTGTTTTGGCGTGATTTATCATAGATAATGCGGATTTTCATGGAGTTTCATTTCATTGATGCACTGAGACGCCGATTAAGAAGCGAATTATAAAAAATGAAATAATTCAGATTCACACAAAAAAAAACACTTAAATGGTTATATGAGTGTAGATCAGTTTGTACCTTCCACTCCCAATAATAAAATCCTTGGACAAGTACTCAGTTGAAACGTGAGGCCGAAACTTACCAACGCATCTCTTGATGTCATCGATAGAAAATCCAGCAGGAGGCATTCTGAAAGAAAAAATCAGCAAATTGTCAGGTCATTCATTCACTTTACATGCACAATTAACTTCTTAGTCTGATGGTTTAAGCAACATTTTCAGGCATGTCTCAGAAAATGACGCGCCGACATTATCATTGTAATTCTCTTAACTCAGCTGATGTAAAATAACAAATTTTCGCGATTGTCGGCTCGTGGACTTACGCGCAGCAACATATTTTCGTGAGTTCATGGTCGCAAACCATTTGCAGTATCCATGGTAGGACATTTTTCATGTCCAAAACTTTCTTGCGAGACACTCGCCCTATCGAACATTTGTTATTCTAGAGTAATTAAATTCAAAATAGAAATAGAGCATGTTCTGTCATCAGAGACTCGTTCTTCTACTAGGGATATTAAGCCCAAAAGTCTGTCTGGGTACTTCTATTCTTTCCCCCTCCACATTTTTCAAGATTTCCAAAATCATCAAATTTTGCCAAAGTTAGTCACATTGGGTTTAGAATATACTTCATCTGTCACTGAGTGACACTACAACATGACTGAGAAGTCTTACGTTAACACTGGGATGAAGGATTGGTACCTTGCATACTCAGTTAGAATACAAGGTACAGCTGTGATCATGAACTTCGTTTGATTAATGTCTACAGACAAATGACGAGCAGTTGTCTAATTCTGAGGCTGTGAATGTTCTCCAAGTCAGATAAGAAGAGTTTTACACATTCAACGATATGCGACGTTAGTGAAACTGCCCGTAAGTAAGAGAAGATCGTTGACGATGCAACACTTCCGGGTGTCAAAAACACAAATGTGGGGGGGGGGGGAAGAGTAGAAGTACCTCTGTCTGAAATTGCATAAAGCTTTAGGAACATAATTATTGCCTGTCTCTTTTTTGTAACTTTGTCAAAAACATTTCATGAATTTGATTATGTATTTCAAGATGTTAAATACAGGCATTAATTACTAATAACAACATGTGCAGCCAAGTCTTCGATAAATGGACAAGTGAGGAATGTCCTCACGTCTAGTTTGGCTCTAAATTAGCGCTAGGATAGTCTAAAACTTTGACACTTTACAACCATTTATGTCTGACGGTGTAAAAATGCCACCTGTCTCTAGGGCAAACCATAGGTTGTGTTAAATTATTAAAGGTATATTCAATATAAGACTCTATGGGAATGTCACAGCTTCCATTTTGCTACTTGGATGTTACTTTTGCTATTACTTACTGGAACCATTGGTTACGCTTAGAAGTATCTTTCATTACGATTAATTACGATTTCATTAGATGCATCACGCTCTGGGTCCCATCATCTGAGCTTGCTAGCTAAATCGTGGTATGAATTAACAGGGTTCCTACGCAATCTGAACAAAAAAGTTCCCTGATAATTTTCAGAAGTTCCCTGACAAAAATTTTTGGACATTATTATTTGGTAGTTCGTTTGAATGTCAGATTATTCCATTCTTCTGATAATAATATTATTAATATGTTTCAATATTCATATGACACAATATTAAGATATTGCTACGTGACACAAGCTCTCCACGACACTGTCTTGTCACGCCTCCGTTTAACTTTTCGTCGTCATGAAGTCGAACGTTAGACTTAAGGTGGAAAACAGCAAGGGTCCTTCTAAAGAACAAAAAATTCGAAATGAAATGAAAACTGTTGAAATTTGTCTTGCTAATCACGATTTACAACTAACATGCTTTGATCGTGTAATTTTGTTGCTTTAATAACTCTCTCTGAATACATGTCATTTCAATGCGCATATAATACACTGGAATTAGAGATATCATAATCGATAACCGAGAAAATTACAAGTTAGAAACATACACATTCCATTGAATCGGGTAGAGAAGAATTTCCTAAAAACTAACCAACATCTCATTAAAAGTATCGATCGTCAATTTTCAGTGAAGAAAACTGTAGTTGTACAGTAGCTTATATTTTTCCGACATTTAATCGGATATTTTATTTGGACATTTAATTGGATAATTGCCTGACATTTTAGTTAAATTTTACCCTGTTTTAAAACTTCCATGACTTTTCCAGGTGTCGGAAAAAAATTCCATTTCCCGACGCGTAGGAAACCTGATTAATAATGTCATTATAACGATTGCTTAGTCAATGGTTCTTATCTGAATCTGTTTTATAATCTGTTTTTTACTGAAAAATACAATAAATGAGTTATTCTATGCCCATACGTGTTGAGGACAAGAGCTAAAACAAAAACTCGAAAGATTTTTGCATAATGCTGACATATACCTCAGTCAACTACGATGAGATTTCAATAACCCAAAACTCGTCGCCTCATTTTCGTATTACTATTTTCATTTATAAGTAACGCAGTCAAAAGTGATTTGACGCACTTGGCACACAATCTTTCATTATGACATTGAATTGCGCACAAAACTAGTTCAGTTCTATGAAATTATTTAAATAGTAAACCTTCTCTGTCATTTCTTTGAAAAATTACTAAAGAAAAAACATTTAATATATTAAAATAAAATTATTTTCACGATTTAAAATTCAACTTTTCAGTACGAGGAGCGATATCGCTATCGAGACAACGATATCGGTCAGAGTACTGAAACTTTTTAACTGAGTGAAAGTGATTTATATGATATGCAATCATTTGGAATGTGTTTGTTAGATATCTAAGCGTCCTATTTGTCGGCCATTCCATGACATTACGAAGTCTATGGCCATACTTATGCATAATAATCCTATCCATAGGAATAGTCATAGGCTACTAAACATTGCAAAAGAAGATTTTTTGAATTTAATTTTGATAAAAATTATACCTTCGTGTCCAGTATTTGTTCCATACTATTAATTAACCAAATAGCGACTTAAAAATGAGAAGAACCAGATAAATGATAATAAAGAAAGTAACAGTAGTAAATGATGCGAAGATCGAAGGAATCGACGGTAATGTTGATAGTTGTGTTAATAATAAATCGTTTATCTATTTGATATTTTTGATTCTGCATAAGATCGATATGATTCAATTGAGTACATGGTAATGGCCCTATGTTTCAACTGCTAGATTTGGGCACTTTTCGAGGATATTTAACGCAATTACAATCAGAATAATACATAGAATAAAATCATGACGTAAATATTCTTTGCAGCACAAAAGTTCACGAAATACGAAGTTTTGACCACAAGGACTGCGAAGTTGACCGGGAAAAAGGTGAACCGGGATTGTTAATGCGCTCTGAGGGCTATGGTGATATCAACTTTTCAACACATGCATAGAAATAAAATCATTTTACATGAGAAAATGTCTGAGGGAAGAAACAAGAACAAATATTCAAATATTTTCCATGTATAGTTATATTGGATATTTCGCTAGCTAAGCTTTTCCTTTATTCATTTATATAACCCTAGTAACAACGTCTATTTTAAGTTAACTACATGCGAATAGAAAAGCAGTCAATGCACATTGACGTCATCGGATACAGGTATTGCGAAGTGGATATCAGCAATATCGAACGACAGTAACAGAACGGCAATGTGGTCATGATAACGCATCAGGATCTCAAAAATTGATCTTATAACGACTTACAACGCTTATATTCGCATCCATTGTCGAATTCAACTCTCCTTTGTATGTTGGAATCACTAAGAAGAGCAGCTACTATTTGATGAAATTACAAAGACTCTGCTATCGTATCATTTGAGGCAATGATTGCCAAGTATGAATGCCTTGAAGACCTCGAGGTTCGAAAAAAATAGGAGAGCGCTGACTACATCCATTGATATGTTCAATCGCAACATCTTGAACGCCCTTGTTCCTCGGCGTCTGTTGTATTCTCAATATCTTGAATTGCAATTGTGTAGGACTCAACTTCGTGCTCCGTCTTTTGTTCCATTTTGCACCAAGCTTTATAATAGTACTTTGTGATGCATGCGCCTTACTTTGCATTTTTTATATTTACTTTAAGTCTTTCTGCATTATGTACATTTGTATATGCATGATTTTCATTCGCTTCGATAGACTATTATTATGAATGCCTGTACCAAGACGTCCATGAACATAGGTCTTATCATCTGACATAGCCTAAAGCGACACTGGTTGGGTGATGAAGAGACTTGATAAGTCGCAACACTTATTTTCCTCATCACATACTTTCAATCTTATAAATTAGGAATTGAAATTCGTTCACCACTGTAGAGAAGCACATGCCCACATCAGAATTTGAAGAACATGCTGTGCCTTTTCCCTATTTCTTGTCGCTGTTTTCCGAAAGATGCAGTCCGAGAAGGTGCATGTAAAGCTGAAATTCGATTTCAAATTTCTCTTCAGACACTAGGGTTAAAACGATATCGATACGATAATATAGATATTATTGGTATTTTTCCGATACCAATAATATCGATATTTCTAAAAATAATACCGATAAAAATATCGATAATTTTATCTATACAAATATCGATAATTATATCGATAACAATAACGATGTGAATGTCAATATCATCACCGATGATGACATCGGTATTATTTTTAACAATGCTATCGATCTTGATAAATCTTGAAATTGGTGTCAAATGATCATATTGGCTCTAATATCGATATATGCGTATATGTTGATGACAAGATCAATATTTAGGCATACACTAGTAGTAGCTATTACCGACATAATCAGTGATAATGATCTCCGTGGGACAGTGGTTAATTGCTTTGCCTAGCGATCTTTCGGTCCAGAGCAGTGTTGCTACTCCACCTAATAAGATTATTATTGCCAGTTGACAAAAATGTGTTCTTGGGGAAGGCGTCTACAAATACATGAGCAGTCAGAAAGGATGAATTATCGGAAAATAATTGGATGCTAGATATAGGAACTACCAGACAATGTATTTTAACAGGTAACGTGCGAACAACGAAAACACGGAGAAGCACGAACGGTTTCAAGAACAACTTACCATGATCGTGAAAACCTTACAATTATAGTAGGCTATCGCAAGATGCTAATAGGCTTACAGCGTGGACTGATTCTAAATTGAATTAAAAAACTATTTTTTTATGGAATGAACTGATAATCTTCAGCAAAAAGAAGACTTGTGGACTGAATTTAAAAAATGCGTACATCACGAAAGTCAATACTGTTAATTTCAGCAGAAAGAAGATTTGCAGACTCAGATACAGAAATATCTGTGACGCTCAAGTCAGTAGGCCTACTGTACTGCTAATTTCAACAGAAGAGCTCGTGTGGAATGAATTACAAAAGTATACGTACATGTACAGTACATATACAATTGCTTCAAATTCGATAATTTCAGTAAGAACTGGGGTCTTAGAACTCCAAAATAATATATACATACGTACATTTACCCTTTCGTATCAAGAGCTTCAGTCACTTCTTGGAAAATTTTGGGCAATGAATAGAAAAATTGCGCCTCTGCACGTTTCAAAGCGGCAGCTGTTTCCGCGGGTTTTGCAATTTAGCGCTCAACAGCTTCCTCCTTCGCCATTCGATTCCTGTCATCCTTCGGTAATTGTTCCTTAACGAGAGTAACTTGCTTCAGTTCCAAAACAGCCTCTTCCTTTTCCATTCCTCGCAGACAATTCCCCCTTTCTCAGGTCTTCCAATATGTCCCTACGCTGTGGATCATTTTGTACCGCCTTCTTTATTTTTTTTATCATTTTCTAAAGCAGTCAATTTCGCAATTTTCTCAGTCTCTGATGCTCTTTTCTGGTTTGCCAAAAAAGCGTATATTCCACATGAGCTTTAAATTCTTGACTAATCATATCATTATCCAATTTGAATGACGCGCTGGTTTCTTTTCTGCAAAGCAGGACATTGTAATTGACTTTTCTGGTGTCATCGGATAACCGATTACGCTTCTCTTTGTCATCGATGTCGTGCGACTTCCCGATGTCTCTGTCATAATCTGTATTCCATGGAAAAGGGCTGAACAGGCCGTCGGATGCTTCGAATTTGGGCTTATCCTCTCATAGGTTTAGAAGTCGCATTTCTGTCCGAAGATGGTCGACATCCTCATGAGAAAATATTAGGAAGTTTACTTGGCAAATAACGGAATCCTCATTCAACTAAAAGTTGTGTCAAGAAAACTCAGGCAACAAAGAATCTTCTTTTTCCGAGGGAGATTATCTCGCAGATAGGTCAGAAGTTATTAACTCGTACATGTACGTGTATCTTGCACCTGTACCGAAGAACATCGGAAACTTTGTTCGTATGACCAATGAGGATCTCGCCAACAGGAAGTTGATTATCGACGTCACTAATATTTGCTTTCATTAGTTTTATTGTCGCTATATTCTTGTTTCAAGAATTGTACTGCGATATTCCTCACCATGCTCAATGCTTCAGGTTGAGGCATTCAGAAAATGCGAGTTTAAAGGTATCTACAGTTATCGCTCAATCATGACTGTATGTAATGATGCGGTACAGACTCAGAGACCAGCGACCAAGTATTGTGAATAATAGGTTTTATAATCGTTATTAGAGTAAGTCGCGTAAATTCTTTTCGACAGACCTATCCAATTATCTCAAAAACATGCCCATCAGAACAAAATTTCTTTTTACAATATCGTCATCGTTTCTAATCTGAAAAATATTGCAAACTATGATGAATTATCTGATTATTATTGCATGCTGCCACAAATTATGAATATATTGCCACGAGTGGCAAGTGGTCCAGAGGTCGAGCCCTGAAAGTGTCATTGTAAGTCGTCAGGAAGGGCATCCGGAATAACAGATCACAACGCTCCAGATTTAAAGTCTGACCGTAAGCACCGTCCAGCCCCCAGTATGGGGAGTAGCGACGTTAAACCAACATTTCTTTACATGCTCTTCCTAAAAAAGCTGGCTATGTCTGCAAATTCTTTAGCATGAAATGGACAGCTAATTCGAAACATTGATCCTAACTTCTACGAAATTGTCTTGAAGACTAATCACAATAAAGTTTTGAATACCCATTACCAGGGTTTTTCTTAAGGATCATGGTTGAGTGTAGTGACCTGGACCTTGGGTGTAATACCGTTTTACAGTCAGGTGATGTGTGAGCTTTGCGCTTCGAATGAATAAAAGACACATCCTGTCCAGACATCGACCCTGGGAAAAAACGCCGAATGCGCGACTTTCAATAGGAAGATGTTTCGAAGCACTTTTAGCTCTTCTGATGTCATCTGAGGACCTCGAGAAAACCTTCCTCAACTGGCAAGCTTTTTTGCACTTGACTCTCTTATTGTGATCAAGCCAATCAGAATCAGGTGCTCACTTGAAGTTCGGCAATAAATATATGACACGCACCGAGAGCCGGACTCAGATTTCATCAAATGCACCGCGACTTGGATGTTATTAAGGCAAACCCAACACTTAGAGCGATCGATGGATATCAATAAACGCCTATCAAAGCTAGTCCAAAATTGGGTGTAATTGCTAAAATGTTGGGTGTAATTTTTACACCCAAAATGACCTTTAAAAAACCCCTGCCCATTACCGTTTCTTGAACGTTAATTTGATACGAACGCTGATATGACGATCATCACTCGATGTTCCATGATTGGTCTTCCAATGAGAAAAGACAGCACTAGGACCGAATTTATCGCTTTATGTTTTACTTAACTAGAGGATACCCACACTAATTTGATGAAGAATTTAGGCAGACTAAAACATGAACTTCGAAAGTGTTCGACTTCGCAAGGCGGTGAGGAAAGAAGGATATGCTTCAGCAGTTTGTTCCAGTCTCTTAACATGGAAAACTTATCTTTTCACATTCTTCTGATATTAGAAAATGTCAAAACGATTCGCGCTGAAGACAATACAAAATTTGACACGTTTGTTTTCTAAGGAAAGTGAATGCACATTGCACCTTCAAATTATGAAATGAATTGCAGAATTCCTTAAAAGATGAATGGTTCCTGCAGTGACGAAACTTACGTGTGCATGGAAAAATTTTCGAGAGGTCCTTCCCATTCTTACGAACAGCCGCATTTCCTTCCGAAGTCGAGGCCATGTTTTCAACATGTGTGTGCGAAGTGTGATGATTTATGCCACTGAGACGTGACCAATCACTATGTAGGACCTCAATCGTTTGAGCCGCAGCGACTATCAGGTGGATCTGTTCAAAACGGCTAACTGATCGATTTCCTGCTAAGGATCTCAGGAGACGGCTTGACATCCATCCATTGGAAGCTGTCATTCGATGAGGAAGACTCCGATGGTATGCTCATGTGCAAAGAATGCAAGGGGACTCCTGGCCAAGGAAAGTAATGACTCTGGAGGTAGAGGGACGCAAGCCAAAGGGACGACCGAAGAAGAGGTGCGACGTGTGAGCCGACTTCAAGACGTTGAACCTTAGGTGCATCGACGTTCAAGATCGGAATTCGTGGAGAATCGCCGTCAGACCGGCCCGACGTCCAACACTCGAGACACGGGGAAAATGGACGATAAACAGCTGTATCCCATGAATGGAAACTTCCAGAATTTTGAAGCTACGAAATACTTAAAACCAAGTACATCGATAGTTGGAAACAATGAAGTTATGTACTCATGCAGGGCTATCAATCTGCTGCAGGAATACTTACATTTTCAAAGTTCAATCAATTATACCGCACCATTGCATAATATGCTAAATACGTGTAATTCTATTAATCAGATCTGCCCTGTCCGTTGTAAAAATCGTTTTTGTAAAACACTATCGGCAACAGATCTTGTTTTGATCAAGGCGCGACAATGTCGCACTTTTCCATTAAAAATCGCTTACAAGCGCTTAGACATCATGTTCAAATTATACTGAATGTCAACATGCTGATGAGGGCTTCAGCTGACTTTCCTAACTAAGTCGACTATCAAAATTCGAAATTGTTGGAATTTCATCTGATATTGATTGACGCTCTGCGCGTTCCGTCAAATGGCACTTCAAACCTATAAATACATGTGAAAACGATCACTGAATTCATTGTTACGATGAAAAGGCGCAATACCTAACTTCGTAAGATAAAAATACCACTTGATGATATGTTATCACGTGATTGTATAGATGAAACTTTGCAACCAGCAATGTTATGTACCTAATGGTCGCATCCATAGGGGTCCATGGGATTTGTAAGACGGTTTGTGGTTACTGCATGCAATTTTCCCTCTGTCGTCACCTTACTCTATTGTAGACCCTTCTCTAAATGACATCCACGGGCTGAAGAAATACATGCAACAAAATCTGATAAGTTTACAGCATCATGTAGGCCTACTTTACAACTTATAACGAGTTGGTTATTGGAAATCTAGCTTGTTGAAGCAAAAGTGCTCCTTAATAACCGAGTTCGCCATAACACAGGGTGATGTTCTTTCTACTGCATACAAATTTTGTCGGGAATTTCCATCATGCACGCTTGCTGTAAGTGGATTACGCAAAGTAGCATCAACTAATGGGTAATTCTCGCAATCAGTAATCTGAATTAGTCGATAGAAATTAAAGATTTTCTATGACAATTATTGCCCATCGATAGTGTTCAGTAAATTATCAACGACTTGCTGAACCATTAGCTAGTAGAGTGAAAAGATACAGCATTTTAGATACTGATAATAAAACATGACGTCCTTCCAGTGTCTCAAAATCAACCGCAAGGAAGGTCCTCGCGTTCGTCAGTCTTCTCTCGAATCTCTCCACAACAAATAGAAGAAAGCTGTGTTAAAAAGTAGCATTTCCGCCATCTTCTATAAAATGAGTGATACTAATCGTTTTTAACAATCGGAATGCTGCCAGCGCAATGACATAGTTCATGAATATATACTTTGACTAATAGAATGCAAGTAATGGAACCTCCTATTGCGGACATTCTATACAGCGGACACCTCCGTATTACGGACAGTTAAGCTCAGTCCCGAATAATGTTCGTATCATCACCGATAACTCCATATTGCGGACACCTCTAAAATAGAATACAAGTATTTCATATTTATGCATCGGTTCTTCCCGATTTCTTTCTGTGGTAAATTGCGATCCCTGAAGGTTATTACTGCAGGCTACTCATTCGAAATTCCCTAACATATGCTCATATAAGACTTATATTCGATATAACCTATTTTCATTCCTGGGATGTGAGTTAGAACTGAGTTATTCGGTCAACATTGTTCACAAGAAATTTTTCTGACGTCCTTCAACGCTAATAGGGAACAGGTGTAGTTCGGAAAATTGATGGAAAATGTAAATTCTATTAAATTATCATTTGTAGATATTGATGACGAGTACTCTAGCATTCGTGCTGAGCACTAATTTTGGCATACAGAAGTACGAATATCACACTTCAAGATTGAGTAAATAACTTCAATTACCTCTGTACAAAGAAAAGTCATTGTGACTGAAAATATTTATTGAATTAATATGATCAACACTACAATCATGGATTACAGTCGTAGAAAAGCAAATTGTATCACCAACTCGAAGAATACTGAATTGGAGCAGGACCATTTCCCACGTAATTGGCATATCTGTCAACAAGCGAACTGAATCTCATGAAAATTCGTTTGAAAAATCTACTATACTCACATTCAGAACAGGTATGATCAACATATAGGTGCGCGTACGATCAATATATCTCTACTCTAATAGCAAAATTTGCAATTTAAAAAACAAAGCGAGCATATACATGTATCAACATCATACACAATTAGACAATTGCCCAAACACGTACTCAATGCAAAGTGGTTTAAGTATGTGATACTTTCATTATGACAGTATCATGTATCAATACAAGTCATGAAACAATACCGCCTATGATGTAAGCCGATTAATATTACACGTTGCAATGAGAAATTATGATTAAATGGATTGATAAGGTACATAATAATGCTTGCACCTATCATTTCAGACTCAAACTTCACTGACAATATCTGGACACATTTCGACGATGTGTGATTACTCAGTCACATCAAAACCTTGCATGCTGGTGTAACGATTAAGCAGCTTCGATTCGTTTAGAAGGCAAATCATGTCTGAGATTTTAGAAAAATCTTAATTTATATCAGTCTTTACATTACAACAGCCTCAGAGAACAGCAGGGCAATGCGATTTATACTTACTTTATTCCCAGCCCACTTTTGTCGCGAAAGTACAGTGGGACGCTGAAGCCATACTTTTGAAAAAATCGTAAATCAAAATCTGAAAGCACCAAAAGCGTTGTTATAAAAGAGCATGAAACTAGTAGCATCTATCCATCATAGGATCAAAACTACTTACTTTCCGCATTCTGAAATCTTTTAATCAACCGCGAGCTGTATCGATCTGAATTCAGTTTCTCTTCAAGATTCCATTCTCTATAACCTTCTATCTCATCGTCATCAATATCCCAATCTTCTGCTAAAGCCTTCTTTTTCTTCTTCTTATCTCTGGTTTTCTACAATAAATTAAGGACGAAAAATCAAGTTCCGCAATAGTTCCGAGCATTTGAATGACTTCGCAAAAAACATTCAAAAATATGGGATAATAGCGCCATCATTAAACGTTGTCGTTTAGAAAAAATATTTACTAGTGCTTTAAAACAAAAGACGCATTTTTTGATATTGAGGCTTTTATTTGATTCCAGCATTTTCCATCACTTCTTTCCAAATGATCAACCTTTTAAACGCATCGGCAACATCAGTGACTGTTTTGTTGAATGAAATAAAGTACCTGAAAAGTTAGCATGTTATTGGTGACTTTAATATGTTGCACGGTCTATCAAACAACATAATAATACAACAATAATTTTACTGATAGCTGCTCAATTTCTTGACAGGATCTTTTGTTACCATCTCAATTTGCATTTATGACAGCCTTTCTGTACTTCTTGCGTTTTATTATCTGATGGTTTTTCTTTTTAATAACTGGCCTGCAGGGTTTTCAGCATTTGGTGATTAAAATGGCTCCGGTAATCTAAGTGTGTTCTCAAATCGTTCCATGGACATTGAGTGCAATTAACAGAGGTAGCAGAGCGTAGTTACGATCCACGGCCCTCTGGGTTAGGGACCCAGGACGTTCCCACTGGGAGACATTGCTTACCTCGCCACCGTTAGCCATGGCAAAATGGTACATGGTGCAGCATGCAGCACAGTTTATTTCTGGATAGAATGAGGACATGAACGAGAGCATAGTAGAAAGAGCAGGAAAACGCAACATCGTTACATTTTCCGGATGGTGCATTATAAAGATGCTGCAAATGTTGGTAATTTACAATTATAATACAGCTACCCATACCGAAGGTTTGGTAAAGGCGTTTGTTAACATGTCATGACAAAGAGAAAGGTGATCTGTGTTTGTCACATGTCTAATTTATGACATATTGGGTGTGATGTTTATGCATTTGAGGTGAAGTCACAGTTTTGGATATTGCAACGTATAAAAGTTTGTTTTCTGGTTGTCTGCTGCATGTGGTACAGGTGTATGTGGGGATGGGACGGGGGTTGCGTTCAATGTCTGCCGCCAGCCACCACGCGGGAACAGGCCCACCGTGCGAGCTGTGGGTCATGAGGTGATAGATTCAATCTTGGAAGACGAATAAACTAGGGGAGAATAGGTCGACATGGCAGCATTTCTAAAAAATCATCCATCATGTTCAAATGATGAAAATAATAAAAAATCCCGCATTATCATAGCTGCCGGAGCCACAAAAAATTCCGGACGCGTTTGTTATAGAATAGAGATGCATCAAATAGTGACAATTGGAAAATTTTCAGCAAAAGGACGGATTTCGCAACTAATTATTTTTGCGAATCCATTCTAAATCACTAGAGTACTTATCATACAGTCACTGGGAAAACCACAACACACCGAGAACCTCACTCAAAATACCTAAGTATCTAAATATTCAACAAGAAATATGAAGGTCCCTAGTCTGTCGTCAACCTGCCGACTGAAATTTTCAGTCTTTGTGCAAACTAAAAGCACAATCTAAAATCAACTTAGCCTGCTGGAAATTACCGTAACTCACAAGTATGATGTGAAATTTATCTGTAGACCGCGATCTGTAATGAGCATTTGTGCTTATAGTCTTACAATGTTTTATTATAGGATTTCATGTTGTTCATGATAGTAGAGTTGCTGTATATTGATAGGCTACATGCAAAATAATTGAGGTTTTGAAGCAGGATCCTACGCTGAATAGAAACAAAAATTACAATATCCCTTAATAGCTAACTTTTATTTTCGCGAATTGAGTGCATTTTGCGAAATTAAGTATCGTGAAATTTTCCCGGTTTACAGTATTATTCATTATAATGCGTACCAGGTTTCAGTAGGCCCATATAAGAAATGATTCATGATAAATTCCCACATTCCACTTAGAAATGATATATGAATGAAATATCGAAAATCAACTATTCCATGAAAACGTATCAGCCACATTCATCAGAAAGTGTTCGTAATAGAAAATCCAACAGGCTGTACCTCAAATGTACTATTCCAATGCACATGTAGACGTTCCTACACAAGGTGCACAATTAAAAAATCCGCTAAAAGTAACAGCTAAAATAAATTGTGTTGAAGAGAAAGAGGGTCAGACATCGCAACTTTTGGTGAGATGGAAGCCTAAAATCTCTAATACTCTCGATGTAATTCTGTTGGCAAGGTCTTTCAGCCACTATAGTAACTGCGTTTACGCGAATGTTCACATCGTGCATTGCTTGTGAACATTCGTCTGGAGACTTGAAGACAATCGCCTGCAGCGATTGAGAGTTCTCACTAATGCACATTACATCGTGAACATCACTCGTTTTGGGTTTCCCTCTCACTAAAGGAACAAATTTTACTTTTAAACATGGGTGTAATCTTGACGTTGGCATACCTGGAAATCGTTGATAACTTCTGCGCAATAGAGAATATCAAGTAAGACATGTGCATGCACTCCAACGTGAAGTCAATGTAGTGATCATACAAGTACCAGTATGTTCAATTAAAGACTACATCAGAACTTAACTTCTGAAAGTCTCGATGCCCATTTGCTAGACTATGCTACGAGCGAAAACCTCGCCATTTCAACTGAGCGCAAAAGGTGTTATTTAATAAAATGTGCTTTTTGGTAACTTGAAATAATACATTTGATGGGATCTAAATGATTTCACATCGGTAGAGAAGTTCATTTACTCAAATTTCCGAATGTTAAGAACCCGCCAGTCATATATTCTGTGCTATATGTTTCTAGCAAAGTCAGTATAATGGAGATCATGGAGAATCAAGGGTTCCAGGTCAAAGTGGTCTCCAAAATGACATCTTTAAAAATGTCGAAGGAAAAGCCGCAAAAGATATAATAGCAGAAACGCTTTTCCATTAATAGCATGAATCATCGCAATCATGATAGTAATCATAGTGATTAATGATAATCCCTTAATAGCCAACGACAGTTGGAAAGCATGCCCATTTATGCTTTATCAAGGATAAATCATAAATTAAGTGACAACCGTAATTTATCACTATCATATAATTTAGTACGTCCTTGCCTTAACTTCCACGAACTGCGAGACTATTGACTTTCTAACTAAAATTTCAACAGAAATCTAGGTTTTGAATATTGCTATAACATTTTCTTTTATTAAAATTGTATTTTGAGGCTTTCTCTTGCACAGTTTTAAGAAGACCTTGTATTCCTCCTGATAAATTTATTCATCTTGCGTATTTGTTTTCTGTAATTAATTCCGTCACTTTCTTGTAATTGGTGTTTATTGAAAAAATCATAATATGACGATAACAAATTTTAACAAAATGTTAATACATTGAATTGAGAATACATAGCTTTTTGAAAATATCACGTCTCAAAAGGCAATTTGCTACTTCTGCCTTACATGGCTAAAAGATGAAATACGAAAAAAAACTAAGAGCAAAAATTGTTTGAAAACAGCTAGTATGAATTGACACGAATCAGTTGAAAAAAACAAAATAATTTGTGTACGAAAAATGATCGGTATAATTCTATCGCAGCAAAATCATTCAGATCTCATAAGTAGCTACAAGACACTGAATAAAGGCCTGATCATCTGTGCTTGCTAAAAAAAGCTGAGCTTTTCATTAAGATAACTTTCAATGGTTCTGATTAAAAACAATGGTTCTGACCTTAAAAAACAATGGGATTAATAATAAACAAGAGTAAATAGCATCAAATTTAGGCACTTTATTATGCAATCAGCCAATCCCGCACTCTTGAAATATTTTATTTGACCGTCGACAAGTAATGCGGTGCCCTTTAAAGAAATAAATGTGCACAATAAGTCGCGGTTAACCGGTTAAACACATGCATTCAGGTCTAAAAAAGGGCTTATTTTTACAGGCATTTGGAGTATGCTGACATGGAATAATACATGTTTAGTTGCTTACGACGGTGCTTGTTGTTCAATTATTCGCGTTTCTGGTTTAGCTGTGACGGTGGCAGAGAACAAGATCTTTATCGCTAGAAGAATCTCCATACGGTTCCATATACTAGCGACCCCGATGTTTGGAAGCAGTGGTATACACATAAGCAATATTGTTTGGGGTTGCTTTCTTGTCATTATTTACTGTGAGGTTTTCTAACTCACCACTTAGCTCAGCCATTGACATTTATTCGAAATAAAACTCTGATGCTTTTTAATTCGTGACAGCGTTGGTAGAATTTTGTTGGCATGAATTTTGTCGGACTGATATGTTTCTTCAACTTGGTGTGGATGTAGGCGTTTAAGTAACCAACAGAGCCAAATTGAGCGATTCTCGCTCAGATTCTTAATTCTCAAAAAGCTGTGCACTTGCAAAATATTAAAACTTGTGAAATTGATAACGCGAAGGTAAGAGATCATTTAGACGACTTTTCAGTATGTATGACTAGCAATTTCAATTTTCAAATCATTAGAGGTCGCATAATTTACCATATTGGGTCGGTTACGAAATTGCATACTAGAACGTGAGCACGAAAAAAAAACAGAAGCGAATTCTTGCCGACCCTTGTCCAGAGTCCCTACTTGTATTTACGGATCACAGTCAAGCCAATTATGTACTCGACTTCCACAGGAATGGCCATATATTGATTTTATAAGATCTAACATCACTTATTAGAAAAAACCTAAAGCCACACGTGAACGACACAACCATCGATCAGAATGCCACCTTGTCCGGTAGCAACATGTGACTGAATGTCATCCAATATGTCTTAAATCAGTTTTTCATTCAAGGCAAGGGGCGCAAAATCACATTCGTCAGGTTAGGCGGTGAAAATGAATACGGAGGCGTTTTAGGGAAAGGTTGGATTTAGGGCTGGAAGGCTTATCCTCATCGCTTTGTCAGGGTGTATAACGCTTTCGGATTTTCAATTTCCCTGATTTTTCCCGGTATCTTTTAAAAAAATTCCCTGTACATTCATTATATTACAGGTTGTCCACGACAACAATGCATTTAAACTTCCCACAACAAAAACTTCAGTTGAATACGCTTTCACCGATCGACTCCTCTCTTTTTATATTTTCATTTATTCCTTAATTTTTTAAACTTTTAATTTGACATTTTGTATCTATCGTAGCAATTTGATTGCTGATATTACCAAAAACATCAAAATTTTATAATATATCTATAAATCATACAACGGGAAAATGTTGTATTTCGTAAGTATATTTCACAAAATCTGTAATCGCTAAATATTTTTTTTAATTGATTTCTAAATGAATCTTCTTCTTGATGCGATCTGCCTCGAATCCAGTGATCCATTTTTTGCCTACCAGTTCATCCAAAGTCTTATCTAATGATGTCATTTTCCGTTTGGAATCTGAGGCCATAATCAACGGATCCAATAAAGATTACCCCTCGAACAATGGATATTTGAAAGGCATCAAAATAGCATTCAAGAATTCTAGACACTTCGAAGAAAAATCTTTCTGATGTATGTCCGTTCAGTCTGCCAATCTTGAGGCTGATATCGATGCAATAACGATGTCTATTGATTTTAGTTGTACAATCTTCTCAGTCATGGGTAGCTTCAGTTTTTGAACTGTTTACACGTTTTCATAACATAGCTTGATAAACCACTTCGACAGCGAATTTATGATGTTCTCTAAGGCTTCAAATAGGAATGGAACATTTACTTCATGTTCTTGTAGGACGACGAGGCAGGTTGCTTCTTGATATTTTCGAAATGTTCTCGCAAGTTAAGCAATCGCTCGATGATAACTTCTGCAACTGCTACGTTCTCAACCCGTCGAGTCGCACAATACTTGGGTGATGTGTGTGGGCCATTGCGAAATGTCAACAATCCGCTCGACAAGACAGAGGATCTTTAAAAACTTCCCAACACCTTCGCAGGAATTTTATCATCTCAATGTATTTGTCTCCAGTTCGCAGAGCACCGTCGATGATGTGTAGGGAGCAACTTCCAATGTGCAAAATTTGTGTCATCATGTTCACGAGATCCTCCAAACAGATGATGTTTTACCATATTGATATTTGGACCATCCATTACCACCTATAGTTTAGAATTGCACAGGCCATCGACCGCTATCTTAAGAGCTGTGTGTAACTCAGATGTAGCACCACATACAACAAGTCAGGTATCTCTCATTGCCCTGTCTTCAATCCAATATCTACCGAAAACATCCATTTGTCCGCGATGCATTTACAAAAGTGACGAATCATTTCAAATTTCAGACCATGTCATCAGAGTCCTAATCAGCCATGTACTGCATATGAACGCAAGGCGTGGGAGTGCTGAACCTGCTGAATAATCTCCAGAGGCAACTCTCTCATGGAGGCAGGCTATGACCAATCAACCTGATCAAGTTCACACCAACGGCATGAGTCGAATGAGAAAACGAAGCACCCGTCCTAATGTCGGGGATACAGATTTCCTCGACTGAGTTGACCCATACATATTCCGTCCGGACAATTCAAAGGAGCTTCCCCCAATCTGGATGCAGCTCCGGATAAAAGCGCAACACCGAACTACGAGAGTACATAATAGCAACTGACCTCCTTGTCTGAAAACAGCACAAGTTACTGAAAATTCATAAAGTAGGAGTACAATGTCTTAACATTAAAATTATAGAAGCCTGACCATACTTTTCTTGCGAATTTGCACACATTGATCAATTCTTCAAACGTTATAAAAAGTGATATTTATATCAAAAACATGGAATTTGTACTTACAAATTGTCTACACAGTCGGCAATTGTGTTTATGTTGTCATCGGTCATATATATAATTAATCTTTACTGTTCCCGCTATCAAAATTCCCTGATTTTTCGCGTTTTTTTTCCTGGATTTTCACGCATTATATACCGCTTTGCAAAGCTGTTGTTAGGTTATCTCAGAGATTCACAAAAGCCTTTGTTTATTACAATGATCACATGACAGTCACATTTGCTATTAGGTGTGGTTCTCTTGCTCCAACAATATCTTAGAAGTAACAAGAGCAAGGAGACTCAGATTAAAACACGAGAGGGCTATGTGTCAATTTGCAATAGATCCCGCAATTCGAGTACTCTATTAGTGGCCCCTATTTCACCATTCATGACCCGTCAACCATTCATGACCATATGGCTCAACTCAGATGTTCCCAATAGGATATTTATCATGCTTTATTGGCAAGCAAACAGATGCAGAGACAACGATGGATGGCCATCAGAAGTGTAGATACCACGTGTTTAAGCTTTGATGCGAATGAAATGAACATAAGAGTGCGACAACCTGTAAATGTCTTACCATTAAAATTTTGTGCTTTGGGATAAAACTATGGGACGAAGAAATTATAATCTAACTACGCTAATGAAAATGATGCAAATTTTGACATGAGAATGATCAATCATCAGGATCGAGTGACCACCATGATTTTTTTTGTATCTTCCATTTTAAAACAAAATATTTTACAATAATTGATGGTAAAGTTGCGACTTCGACGTAGAAATAATAGACTTAAAAAGCGATATCACGATTTACTTTGCAATATTGACATATAATGTTTCACAATTAAACATGAAAAACAAATTTGCACAATAATATTTAACCTTTCTGCTCAAAAATGTGAGTGCATAGTGATCTACAATGTTAATGATCCATAATAATATACATGCAATCATAGTGTACTTTCTGGAAATAGCTGCAGTGCTGCTATGCCACTGTCAGTAATGTGTGATGTCATGAGGATGACATAGATTTTGTGATTGACGATGGCAATGAATTATGACTATAAAGAAATGACAAAATGCTAATCTGATACATTCTGAAACGATAGTTCTACTTACACTCTTTACTCATCATTGTTTAACAATCATCTCATAGCAAAAGTGCATTGCTGACACAGAAGTTCTCAAACGATGAATGTCAATTCAGATTCACTAATAATTCATGTTTGACATTATCCTACACAAGAAACTTTTTTTTTTAGCCATCAGTTTTTGTTATGATAGGTCGTAAGTATATTTTATCAATATTCTGGATTGCATGAAATTAGTTTCGTAAATTTTCACGTGGTACTTTTCAACGAATGCGACTTTGCATATGCATTTGCCATATGCATGCAAGCATATGAAGGCTCATTGGACAAAATATTTATATAGGGCGGCTGTTCTCGCCCAGATTCAAAGTGCGAAAGTGTGAAGCTATGCATAATTAGATCATTAGATTATCATTGTGCATCATCACATGCATGTAGATCCTGACTGGAATCTTTACATCAAGCGCGCCGGGCTTATGAGCCGGCGCGCGCCGGCACCAAATTCTACTTATTATTCCAGACTAAGTCGCGCCGGCACCAAATTCTATTTATAGATTCTACTCAATAAAAATCCGCATGATGAGTTTAATGCGCGCCGTAACCGAACACAGTAATTTAACTTGAATGGGTACGTTTTCATCCTTTCATTCGCAATATTTTTTGCGTTATATTTGCACGAACGAATAGTATCCTAAAATGTACTTCATCAAAGGCCAAAGCGCGCCGCGCCGGCGCGCCGGATTAATCCAGCAAAACATGTAAAGATTTCAGTCGGGATGTAGATTGCACAAAATTGAAAAATATTGATATAAAATATCTTGATTCGTCGATGTCTGAGCTAATGAATGTTCATATGTTAAAATCCATATGGCATATGCATATGTAAAGTCACATGCGTTACTTTTCATCAAACAATTGACCAGTTCAAGCCAAGCTACGCAGGGACGCATGGACGTAAACAGGATTTTCAAGGGATGGATAGAAGTAGACATAGAGAATAGACTTTGTTGCCGTTGTCATGTTACATGGAGTTCTTCCACGACATGTTTCGTGTACCATGTTTCGTGGAATCTTCCACGAAAATTGGGTAGCGGATTGATTAATTCTGACAATCTTTCAGCATATCTATGAGGGGGAGACGGCAGCAATCGTTCCTGCCCAAACTAAGATGGTTTGAGGGAAATGCTGGCGCCACCTTACGAATGGTGAGGGCACCCTAGTTGGTCCAACTCATTTTAGAACTGATATTGATTAGAGAAGAATCATGGTACCCTTTTTTTAACAGAGATGACACGAGAGACATTAACTAATCCTAGGTAATGGATGACAGAAAATGATGTGCACGCTTTTCACATGAAGCAGCCCTATGTAAAGGATTATGAATGATGCTGAATGCTCTTTTTGAAAAGTTTTGCCTACTTTTCCGCAAAAATTCGGATTTCCGTATATTTACTGACGAATCTAGCTATTATTGAGTTCTGCAACAAGAAATAAGAGGGTGGGGGGATAGAGTACACAATTGCAGATGACTGCCTTTTCATGTTAATCGATATTTTCAAGGGAAAACTTATTCTGAATAAACATGAATGCCAAAATGTGATTATCACCATTGAATCAGGCTATTGGTAAGCTTTCAGATGAAGTATTGTTTACGAATTTCAACAGCATTGGGTACAGTTTAACTCAATTAACACTTTTTGCTTGATTTTTCGCTAAGCTTCTCGTTAACAATGTTTTTAACGACTAACTGAGCACCGCTTAATGACTTTTATTTCATTAACCCTGGCGTTTTCGAGTTGGGGTTTAGAAGAATGCTGGTGTTATCTGTTTCACGAATATGTAAGTTTTATCAAGATCGGCCCATCCGCTCACTTGCAAACTTCGAATTGCCCATACTCAGTCATCATTTCTCTCGGTTGAGGTCAGCAGAAAATTTCGAATCTGTGTTCTGTAGGCGGGGCCGCCTGTCTGTCTCTGCTGCACCTGTTCACAAACATAGCAATTCTTCATGCCGTAGGTGCTGACGCTTGCGTCCCATAAAGGGATCAACAAGATGCTTACAACTCAATCAATGATGATCAACAGACGAGTACCGACATGAAATGATCGGTGCTATGAAGCAGCAAACTTCCAATCACTAATTACTTCATTTAATTAGGCAAATCACATTGTTTCCTAAGCCAAATGTCTCTACTGGTCAAGTGAATAAATTTAGTAATCAATTAATTATGATTTATGAGATCACGATCAAATTTTATGAGAATAAACAAAGGATAAACGAACTTTTCGTGATGTGCAACGATTTAGGAAACCGACTGTAAATGCTGCAGTGCTAATAATGTAATGTGTCGCCTAAGTGAACTGTGTCAACCACATATGGATGTCTTAGTTGAATAAAGTTCATGGACAATGCCATAAATGATGCACGAACGTTCTGACGCCAAGTCGTCATTTCTCATCATGAAGCAGTGCGGCTATATCTATGAAAATTGCACCATACACTGCCAGATTGGTGAGAAACATCAATCACTGCAAATGTTTGATAGCTCCGAGTCCCCCTCTTTCGACGTTAGAGATCAAAAGGTTGCTTCAACTGACGGACGCTCACAAAGACGTGCGTTCTACAGGGCTGCTACTAAAACCGGAATTCCGACTTTTTTTATACTTCACTAAGTAGTGGGAAAAATGTTCTATCAAGGAACAAACAATTTGGATTTTGAAGCATTTTAGGAGCCCTTTTGTGATCATGAGTGGGCCCTTTTAAGATCTTGAGAGGGCCCTTAGAGATTATGAGGTGGCCCTTTGGACAACGAGACGGGTCCTCTTCAGATTGTGAAGGTCCCTTCAATATTGTGATTGCGAAGCACCCCGTCAATATCTTTTAGAGCCCCTTCACAATCTAAAACGACCCCTCATGATCTTAGAGGGCCCCGTACGATCTCAAAAAGACCTCTCACGATCTCATAGGGCTCCCTCACGATCTTGCGCGGTACCCTCCTTATAAGAGACCCGTGAGGGCCTTCCTTTCACATTTTGAGGGTGCCATCTTGAGATCGTGAAGGCCTCTTAAGGTCTTGAGGGGAGCCCTCTTGAGACCGTGGGGGGGGGGGAGACTTTTGAGATTGAGAAAGGACACTTTGAGACTAAAATGATGAAATAACGACTGAACATGCTCGCAATGAACATGCTGGAGAACATAATTTCAATTTTTTTTCAGGTACTGAATGAAAGATGTAGTATAATGATTTATCGTGCGTAGCCTGTACCTATTTAAGAAAGAAATATAAACAGTAAATTCACGCATTCTAAGCAGGGTTGGCTTTTTGCCGGCTAAAACTGGTTTTTGCTACTAAGTGGTAAAAACCGGCAAAAACTGGTAAAAACCGGCTAAAACTAAATTTCCGAAAAATCAGCCTATTTCTTCTCGAAATGATCGATAGGAAGTTGGGGTTGAGTATCACGTTGCATGCGGGTTTGCAGATTGCAACTCTTATCTTGCAAAATATTACATTCATTCTTTGATAGAACCACCATTTTTATCACGAACGACGTACGATGTCGCTTTTGTTTACGATTGCTCTGCCCTTTGTTGTGCTATTAGAACAAATACAGATTTCAGCATCATTTTGGCCCATTAGTTCATGTAACAGAAGTTGTTAAATACTCCCAGAATTATCATCGAATGAATAAAAAAAAGGAAAAAAGGTATATGTATAAAACTGATTTGTGCATAAATTAAGCATTTACCACTTTCTTCATGTGGACGAGCTTCAATAATCCCATTGTCATTCCTCTATGTTGAGTGTTCAGCAAGAATGCAGAGTGCATTTTAATCGTAGCTTAGGTTTCATCAGATCTAGATTTGAACCCTGGTCTCATGAACGCAGAGAGAACACTATCAAAAAGACTGCACCGGAAAATCTCAGCTCCCAAATCAAGAAATGTGCAAGTCACTTAGAATACATTCATTAGTTAATGCTTGTGACTTGCGCAGAAAATCATGATTTGGAAGAACAAATAATAATTAAATAACATAGTTCGCAGCAGAAATCTTGATAAAGTAAGGTATAGCGCATGTCTGAAAAGCTTCAGTTACAATCTCTACAAAAGAACATTTTCAGTAAGCTGCAAAATTGATCATTGTTAATAGAATCTGAGAGCGACAAACAATTGTGACATTATTGTGATATTCAAGTTTATTTAAAATTCTTCGAATTTCCATGTTTTGAACTCAGATCAAAACGTTACTTAGAAAAATAACATAAAAATGTTGCAGGGCAATATTTTTTGATCTATTCCTTCTGGGAGTGGAGAATTAATTTCATAGAAATATTCATGTAATCACAATTGCTATGGGTTAGAAATCCGAGGCCAGATTTCTACATTTTCCTGCCTTTCCAGCTTCATGGAATGCCTGATTTCGATCTTCTATATAGAGCCAAGTGACTTCCTTCGAGCATGGACGTCTGTTGCATCTTCCAATGGATGAAATTTATAAAGCAACAAAATGCGTGCACGCTTAAAAGAATGCACAACAGCTTTATAACAATATTTTTTGTAATAATTCAAGTTCTTACACCTAGCCTACACTTGGAACATATTCTTGATTGAAATATGATATTGATAAAGTTTGAATTGTGAAAATGCAGGCCTAAATGTTTATCGAATGACGAAAAAGTAAGATGAACTTATTGCGACTAATGTTCATCAATGAAGTAAGGAGTGACTATGATCTCTTACATTGCATGTACTCAAAAAACCTAAGTAGTAATGCTGTAAAACAATTTTTAGCCAGATTTTGCCAGTTTTAGCCGAAAAATGGTGACAAAAGCTGGTGGTTTTTACCAGGTACTAAAAACCAGGGTAATTTTTACCGGCCAACCCTGATTCTAAGTGCCTACATAAAATAGTGGTCCTACATATTTTCTTTGACTGATTTCCATTTTGCACCAATTAATCAAGTGGTCTGTATTGTGATCACTTTTGAATTTGATCCATTCCTAAGCAAAACATGTTTCAATATGCCGTTCGTAGATACATCATACAGGTTCATTATTTCAAGATTCATATCGGACGCAAGTTTGCATTCATTCTGCCCGATCCCTCAAATTTGATAGTGTTGGATTTTCATATAGGTCCCTACATTATGATGCAGTGATAATTATTGAGCAATATAAACCGTGATCGCGAAAAATGCCTTGCCTCGACATTTTGTAAAATTTTTAAATTGAATAAGCCAAATGTCTGATGGATCTTGGATCATCAGACACGTGGCTTTCCCCATCTGATATAATAAACCGCAATGTTTTATAAAGTTAATCCATGAAATGTGCAGAGCTCTACACTGAAATAGTCCCTTCGTTAAATGATTAACCTGTCGGGTAGGCCTACGAGAATTCCAGCGGTTTATATCTCGATAGTGTGATGATGACATAAGAATGTGGGAATTCAGACATGGTCTCCTCCTCTTCTTCGCTTTTTGTTTTCCTCACTGTTCATTGTAGTCACCTCAGCATGAGCGCTCTTTATCGTTTTGAGACGTCCATGTAAATAAACATACATCAACGTCGCATTGTCTCAACTTACTGACTATTGCTTGAAAGTAAAACCAGATTTTCTTTCCTATTCAGCAACGATTTCACTAATTTGATCTTCAGTCAGTTTCTTTTGCTTCTTTTCCCCACGACGCTTAAATTCTGGCTCACCACTTCAGGTCCAATTGCATGTTGTTTTCTTGTTTATCTCCCAATCACTCCGTCAATTCACGCCAGTCACCTCCGCCCTCATAAAAATTGATAACGCGCTCTATCTAGGTCAGCAATGTTAAATTCATTGTATTGACGTTTAGTATCCATGGTAGTTTTAAGTATTGAGCCTTTTGTACGTACTTTGTTATCGTCGTAAATTTCGAAAAGAATATGAATTTTTATCACTTGGAAATTGATGAAACAAGACTTTGAAATGACTGAAATTCAACATTGCTCATTATCAAATGGAAATGGATTAAATTAAATTGGAAATGTTGCTAATACATCTTGAAGTATCTTAACATATCTTGGAGACGGATGGATCATAAATGGAAGTATCTTAATTTGACGTAGAAATGTCGCATAATGAGCTTGAAATGGTGTAGTATTTACCTATGTTTAGCATTTATAGACATGCAGTATTTGTCACGAATACGCATGATGATAGACTTGCGTGTCTGCTCGTATATATTTAAACTTAATTTTCCTGAAATTGCTAGTTGAAAAATTGAGATATGTTACTGATGCTGTTGAATACAATTCTGTGGCACTAGGCTATATTAGAGAAAAATTTGACTTTAAGCTGAAAATGCTTTTCACCATGCGACCTCTCCAATGCACCAAGTAAAACACAAGTACATGAAGTTTTATCTCGTAACATATCTTCCTGTTTTTCTATGCACCATGCATGCTGTACCTGGAAAACTTGACTTTCTTTAAAAATGATCCGCAAACTTATTCGGTCATTGGTAGGCTCCTTATGATAGCCTAAATGTGACGGTGGATCTGCCTACCCTCTTCATACCAGTGAAATGGAACTTTTTTCGGTCATTTGTGTCAGCAGACTTGGAATCAATAATTTACTTACTGATAGGAGCCGAGGAATCTACTCAAAATGTAAAATTTTGATTATCACCATGGAATCATCTTTCAAAAAGCAGTAAATTTTGTCAAGATGTAAAGCATTCCCATTCAAGTTATGGGTTATAGCTCTCGATTATATTTTGCTCGGTTATAGCAGGTTATTTTCATGAAATTATTACATAAGAAACTACAAATTGCATTCACTTTTTATTTAGTCATGTGTCATGTGCGGATAGCTGAATTCGTGTTAGTTGACGGCGACCAATGACTGTCAAAAGTTGACACTTTAATATTTCGTATTTCCTAGTATTATTCGTAAGATTTCTTTATGAAGTCAAAGTAGTGATCAGTTAATTGTTTACATGATGCTGTTTTGTATCCACTGTGAGGGATCTTCGTTAAGGAATCCATAAGTTTAAGGGAGCTTTGTTTAGAAAATGAAAACCAAGTATTGAGAAGTCTCTGCAAATGTCAAAAATTTCATTATCCAATGGCCAAATCTTAACAAGAGTGATATTATGTTGCTGTTTTATCTCGAATATGCTGAAAAGATCAGCGTGTCGTCAGCTGCGGCGTTTGTTGTTGGTTAGCCCAGGTTTGAGGGTCAGATATCTGGGCTGCGTGATTCCAGTTTGTGTGGGTGAAACTGTTCACTATACATTTTTCGTTCTTGCGCAAGTTGATGCATGAACTTTCTGATGACTTTCTGAGCTCGGCATCTCGAGATCGATTACTCTCCTGGACGACATGCAGATGGGTATTCTTTGGAAGTGACCAAATCGCTTAAACGATTTTGCCGTGACTCAGCGTCCAAGGCAGTCAAGCCACACATCTTTCATAAGTCGCATATCGAGCGTTGATGGCTAAGTTTGCCTGCACACATCCATTGTCAATCACGTCATTCAATTTTGCTTTGTGTGTGAAGTGCTAATGCAAGAGGTTGTGGTCACTATTTTCTGTTTTAAGACCACCGATTTTTAAGACCCACCACCGATTGATGTTGCGACATGCAGCTGATTATCTTCAGAGAGTGACTTCTGACCTGCAGACCAACGAGGTAAAGCAAATAGGGATCTGCATGTGCTTTGCAGAAGTGCGCATCGGATTTGGGGGTTGAATCAGATCCATATCCGAAGAGAAGAAGATGATTACGATCCGACATTCGTATAATCCGATTAATTCGAAAGACTTCTTTAATGATACACACAAGTTATATAATGAAAGAAGCAGTCAGTCAGATGTAGAGACATTCTATCAGTATCGTAAGTGAAAACGGCCTCTTTTCGCTATTGATTTTATGAAAATGATGATCGCATCACCTTCACAGCACTTCTCTTACTTGAACCATTTGTTTCTCTTTTTTGGTAATGGTCAATTTAGTTTCAGGTTTCATCGATCAGTGATCATAGTTGTCGTTGGTTAAGCTGGATATATATTAGCAACTGCTTCGAGTGGCGATTTGAAGCATTTTCAAATTTATGCCGCAGCATCAGCGAATTTTTTCCGAAGTTTCTTGTAGGCATATCTGCTTGTGTATATGCAAAATGTTCGATGATCATCTGCTTTATATCTGCGGATTTGCGACTAGCCATATTTTCCGGAATTGATATGCGAATGCATGATAGTGGATAGGTATATTATCTGAGCTGCAATGTATCAATCCCTCAGGCAAATACATAGTGAAATTATTTACTTATCATTGTCTTCTCTGTAGTAGGCTGCAGTATTTATTACATATTATATATTCCAGTAAATTGATTTTTTTGTGAATGCCTTATAAACTGGCGTGGTGTGCTTGCCCGTACCCTCACCACTGCCGGCATTCCCCGCAGTTCAGTTATTGCTCGTGAGTTCAGTGTATCAAGTTTCAAGCTGACATTGGTTTTTCCGAGAAATGTGGAAGTTGGCAATGCAGGATGTTCTTCCATCTGACATCGTGAAATAATACAAGCTGCACTATCGGGCAATTCGTTGTCCGCATTGTCCTGCAATGATAGTCAATG
This sequence comes from Prostheceraeus crozeri, assembly GCA_907163375.1. Lineage (NCBI taxonomy): Eukaryota > Metazoa > Platyhelminthes > Polycladida > Euryleptidae > Prostheceraeus > Prostheceraeus crozeri. The sequence goes on from CAJQUW010001811.1 coordinate 91,289, forward strand.
AGAAGCATAAGTTGACGTCAAACGTTACACGTCACACACGTCTTTGATATCAGGCGCGATCCAACCGAATTGTTTTAGTCTGATGTAATCTGTTTATGTTATTTGGCCTGAAAACGTTTCCATTATGTGAATATGCCTACGAGGTAGATATATTTTATATAGACCTATTCATTGTGGAGCAAAATCCTAAATGTGCCATCGTTCACAAGAGGATAACAAGGCCTTTACATAGAATACTAACATAGTCCTAGGTTAGCCTTCGGAAATAATGACTAAAGAATACGGAATTCTTTCTTGTGTTTGTCGCTTGTCGGTTGTCACTGAAGATTGTACATCATGAGTGCTGAAACGCGTTTGACAATAAACTCTGTATAAGCCATTATTGTACGTTCACGCGCCTGTGCCCGCAGGGGAATGCCGCCTGCCTGCAAAAATCGAGATGACCGCAGCGTGTACCACCCCAGATTATAAATGTCATTAGATGGTTGCTGTGCATAATTTCTGGTAAGCATTTTTTTTCTTACTAATCTCTTGTCGTCTGTTTCCAGGATTGGGTGCGATGGAGAGCTCCAACATCACAAAGCAAATAGACCTCATACACATATCAATGAGTGAATTGAAGAAACATGAACTGAAACTTTTAACCCCTTACTTAATCAACGATTTCCATGCGGTTATGTTATTTCCCACCAAAGATTCTTGCATCAGCGCAAATATGACAGCAGATTGTGCCAGAAGATTTCGTTTATCTTCGACTTCAGCCATTCACCTATCAAGATGTCAGCGTGTATTGAAAGCTGATAAATGTTACATAACATTCAAGTAAGTTATGTTATCATTTTCAAGTGCATATGACTAACTTCTTTTCATAATAGGTGCATCAATGAAATCCTGCCGTCTACATTGGAATGCTTTCTGAAGAACAGATTGTGTAAGTTCAAGCTATTTTTCACGCATATCATGATATGATTTCCTATCTATGTTGAATTCACCGCTGCAATAGTTCACACAGGGTGAGCGGAAATTCCCTTCGAAAGTCTGTTGTTTCAAGTTAAATAGATCACTAAGTCTACAGGTTTTTGCGTTTGTTAGTATGAATCTGTCGTTGATTAGCGTTAAAGTTGATAAATAAACGGCATTTCTCATTTTTTAAATGAAATTTATCGTTGATTAACGACATCGTTAAATAGATCGACATTTCTCAATGAAAAACGGTATGTCTCGCGCAATCGAGATATCTACCATTGTTTAGTGACATATTGCACAATACTGTGACTATCCTACATAAAATTATTCTAAGTAAAATTAATTTTTGAAATTATACCCTATATCCTCCCAAATAAAAATTATGGCCGACAAAGTTAAATTGATTTTATGTATAAAGATTAATCAAAGCCAAAGAATGACCAGCTTTCAATTCTAATTATACCACCAAAAAAATCAAGTTATCCCAGAATCTGTGGTGTATATTATATATGCAAAACTGTACAAAAAGTTAATTCATTTGGAAATTATACCCTAATCCCCCAAATAAAAATTATGCCGAACAAGTTAAATTGATTTTATTGTAATATAAAATTAATCACAGCAAAAGAATGTCCGAGCTTTTCAATTCTAATTATACCAAAAACATCAATTTATCCAGAATCTGTGGTGTTAAATATTTATATGCAAAACCCTTACAAAAAAGTTAGGCATATGGTCATGATTGTCATATCTTCTTCTTGTCGAAATAACATCGACAGAACACAGCTGAACGTAGCTTTCCTCCAACTGAAGCTTGACAACAGACAATGACAAAAACCCGCGGCAGTGGATTTCGGATAGATTTTGTTGTCGGGACAGTTGAGCCAATGTTGCCAGCTTCGCATCTGGTGATTTTCTGTCGAAGCACTCTGGTCACCTTGCCGCCACACTCTTTTCCTAAATTCTCACAAAATTACTTGAATATGGCTGCTTTCCAAACACTAAAAGCATTTTCTGCGATGTTCAGGAAGGGCGAGTAGGGTGGAATTCTGCAGATTTGGTGCTGATCCGCCAATGATGCTAATTGCGTCAATTGGTATCGTCTGATGATTGACCATGCGGTCCCACGAGCGATTCCAAGAGAACCAGCAACTTCAACATAATCTCGTAAGATGCGTTGTTTGTCAATATTAGAAATTACACGTCCATGTCGCGGGACATTCATATTGACGGCAGCTTAGTTATGAGTGCAAAATGCCGCTATTTATTTACAAATTTCGATGTTGATTTGACAGATTTCTACTCATGAACGATATTGCCGATGTTGAAGAGACAATTGCAGCTATTCAATGTGAAATGTCACTGAACATTGGAAAATGACGTTAATAACTGACAGATTTATATTAACAAACGGAAAAACCTGTAATTACAAACCTAGTTGATTGAGAATGCCTCAGAATTTCATCCCCAATCGATTATTTTGATATACTTTGATCGATTTCATAGCCTTATAGTCGGAGTTTCCTCTAAATAAAATTAAGCTGATAAAATTCAAAAAGTATAAGAAGCGCATAAGCTAAAGCTTGTAAACTCTGTCTGAGCTTGTGTTGAAGCGCATGCTTTTCGGATTACATTACTAGGAAGAATAGAAAGATATACTCAGACTTGAACAAATGAATCATCCAATTCCATGGCATCGCTGCGTTTTTCCATACAAGGGCTCGTCTGTGCGGTTAGGAAAAATCCAAGCTAGTTTATGATAATCGTTAATTCATCAACTGACGCACTCTGAAGCCAAGTGGACTCGTCCTGCACTATGCGATCTTTGATGATTAATAGCCGCTAGTTAAAGCCAGGATAGGTAAACACTGAACAGACTGTTGCGCAGTCCTTCGGCTTGTTCAGCCATGCTAGATGTCATAAGCTAGTGTAGACTTTTCTGAGCCAAACTGAGGAACCCTTGCGAGACTCAACTGTGTATAAATCCGTCCGACTGAATCAAGAGACTCCGTCCTGACATCCATCACATTCACTCCACTATTCAGCTCCTCTCTGTGGTCGTCCACCTCGATTGTGACGATTGCATTCGAAAAAGGGGAGGTGGTGTAGCAAACCACAAGACAAGAGTAGCCCTATAATATTTATCGACCCCTAACACAGCTCGATATGCTGTCAGAGCCAGCTTCAGGTGAGCAAAAAGGAAAGCTCCTTCAAGCTGTCTGTGACGGCCGAAACATTGGGTAGTGATATTTTGAAGGAATACATATTGTGCGTAATTTAGTTATGGTATAATGTGGAAAAAGGAAGGCAGGAATTTGTCACGTAATGATGATATCTGTATCTATGCATGTTGAAGACATTTCTGAAGTCTCAATCAGCGTATATCTACATGTGCCCTCAAATGTCCCACATTGTTGCCCTCAAAAATCCATGTTAATGTTATATTATCTACCCACATACAGTATTGTGCAAATTAATGTGAACAAAAGTAAAAATACATGAATTCCAGCATGATTGAATTTTATTTTCAATGTAAAATGAAATATTGTCTTTCAATACATAATGTGGCCACCCTTGGCCTTCAGCAATGCTGAGACACGACTTGGCATTGAATCGACCAATTTTTCGCACACTGATGAGATCTTTTCATCATAGAACCATACCTTGATAAGAGCTGCTATCATCTTTTGTTTCGATCAGCAATCAATCTTTCTCAGTTGCGCTTTGCAGATATGCCACAAATTTTCGATCGTAGATACATCAGGGGAGTTTCCCGGCCAATCGAGGACGCAAATATTGTTCTCTTCAAGACAAGCTTTGGCTTTTCGGCTTGTAT
>CAJQUW010001812.1:0-11376 GCA_907163375.1 Prostheceraeus crozeri
CCAACTTGACATTATTGAAGAGTACGTGACATTAAATATGGACATTCCTACTCCTCTTGCTCAAGAGTGGAAGGCAGAGATGAAAAGGATACTCCCTTTAGAAAGATTTGGTGATGGAATCAAATTTTGCCTACCATTAATCACATTGTGTAGTTATTATGAAAAGGATGGAGATCAATCAATTACCATCAGAGTGATGAGCTCGGAGAAGGTACTTGGGATATCATTTTCAAGTGGAATGGGCTATATTATAGTCAGCACTTGGGATACAAAATAAGCCCTTCTCTCTCGATCACACACTGAAATCCATCCTATATATTCCAAAGCCATCCCTGCAGCGGTAGATGGACATTATTGACGAAATTCCTTCTAACGGGGGTGGTACGAAGCTGCCAAGTCGGGACAAGAATGGCTACCTCCAGAAACGCAAGTCAAGGAAAGAGGGGGGGGGGAATTGCTATTCCTTTCCATAACTCTACCCTATGACAATTCATAACTTATGTGCATTGAGTGTCGTGGACGTGGTCTTTATTAGATACATTTTACTTCTTCTGTTGCCTTCATATCATTTGTGTATTTTGTTCGTGAAAAGCATCGATGTAATTCTTCATTTTGTGATATGTTTATAGAACGTTTCCTTAGATGTGTAATTTCCGTTGTTTAGGCCTTTCTTATCAATCATTTTTATGGATTTGTTGAGGGTGAACCTGTACAGGAGCTCAGTGCTATTGCTTATATGGAACAATTTGGACATATCAGATTGTTAGTGTCTATCATACATGCCAACTGCGATCCCAATGTTGATCAATGGTGCGAGGAAAATCACATTCATGGACTTTAATCTGAAATATTTGCAAGGATATATGGCTTTTACTTGTCGACACTGCTGTATTTTCTTATTGACTTTTTAAACGATTGGTTCTGCTGCTGTTCAATGTTATTCGCATCTTTTGCAATAATCCTGGTAAGGAGAGGAAAGTATTTCCCAATCTAGTCATTAATGATATTGTGCTCCCACCTTGGGATAGTAGTGTGAATCAACAATATCATGAAGTCACGTAACGTTTTAAGGATTTGTGTGTTCCTATTTTGTCTGTTCGTTGTAGTAGCTACGTTCATAACCAATGCTTCTTTCCTTCCTTACCTCATCACTGCCAAAGTTCCTTGTATTGGTTATCATTGCTCGCTATATGACAGTTACCAGCTTGTATCTATTTTTAGTCTAGTTTCAAACCATTGATTTTTAATGCATTGCTTGGTTACAGATTATTTCAATAAATGTGTATTATGCGAAGAGTTGTTGTTTTCATGTAACGGATGGGTTAGATGAAGGGTGATCATATCTTTTTCCAAAAATGACTGTGGAACATTGATTTCCATGAGGAAGATTTAAACAGGTAGATTCGATGACGAACAAGAGTTACTAGTTTTGCATGTTAGGTTAAACTAAGCGTTCTTCGCGCTGTATTTGTAAATGAAAGATCTAGTTTCAACAGTCGTAGAGATTTAAAAATAAAGTTATCATCAGTTAAACAAGATAAAAAGTAGTAAGTTTCACCCATTTTACTAAGTTAAAAATACAGTTATTCCATAGTGTGTACGTTAGACATAAAGTTTTTAGTTGTTTGCGCGTTAGAACTAAAAAACAAGTTTCAACCCTTTACAAGTTCAAAATGAAGTTTCAACAGTGTGTATGTTATAGAAATAAAGTTTTATCGTGTTTGTAAAATTAAGATCATAAGATTTACTAGTTTTGCAGTCGACTAAGCGTTCTACTATTTGTAATTATGAAATAAATATAGTCTTCACCAAACAGTTTACAGATTAAAAATAAAGTGTCTCAACAGTGTGTACGTTAGAAATAAAGTTTATATCTCGTTTGTTAAAAAATAAGATTGCGGCACGGCGCATTTAATAGTTTCGTAAGTTTAGACTAAGCGTCCTACTATTTGTAAATGAAAGATATAGTTTCAACAGTTCTACAAGTTCAAAATAAAGTGTCAACAGTTGTGTGTATGTTAGAAATAAAGTTTCAGTCGTTTGCGCGGTTAGAAATAAAATAAAGTCTTTCAAAACCGTTTACAAGTTTCAAAATAAAGTTTCAAAAACAGTGTGTATGCTAGAAATAGAGTTTGTTTTATCGGTTTGTAAATTAAGATCAAGAAGATTTATCTAGTGTGCAAGTTAGACTAAGCGTTCTATTTATTTGTAAATGAAAGATATAGTTTCAACAGTTTACAGATTAAAAATAAAGTTTCTTCAATAGGTGTGATACGTTAGAAATAAAGTTTTATCTGTTTATAAGTTAGAAACAAAATGAAGTTTCAACAGTGAGTGTACGTTATAAAATAAAGTTTTAGCTGCTTGTATGTTTAGAAATAAAGGTAATAACTAGTTTATATGACTAGAAAGAAAGGTATAAAACTGTTTGTAAAATAAGATCATAAGATTTAATAAACGCGTTTGTCAAGTTTGATTCTATCAAGTCAGTACTATACACATTTGATTTACAAAACATGCTTTGAATACTCATATGATGAAGGTCTTACTTTCATTTTAAAACATCATTCCGATAAAATGTTCAACTTACATTCAAAACTTTGTATAATACTAAGATATTTGATAATACAACCTAAGAGATTTTCAACTTAGATTTTTATGTCCTACGCTCAGTCTTTGTCGAAACGTATACGATACAACCATAGTGTCATAAGACTCATGTGTGCGTTCATCGTAAACACATTAAGAACAAACCGCAATGATGATACTTCAAATATGTACTTGCACACTAGTAAATCTTATGATCTTAATTTACAAACCGATAAAACTCTATTTCTAACATACACACTGTTGAAACTTTATTTTGAACTTGTAAACGGTTGAAACTTTACTTTATTTCTAACGCGCAAACGACTGAAACTTTATTTCTAAAAATAAAATAAAATATAAAAACATACTAAACAGCTCCCCCCCCCGCCAACAGAAATAAAACCGTTTTTATTTTGTTTTTGTTTTTGAGGTTTTTTTTGGTTTTTTGGGTTTGGTTTTATGGAAGGTTGTTTTTTATTTTTGTTTTTATTTTTCTTTTTGTGGTTGTGTTTTGGATTGTGTTTGGTTTTAGATTTTTTATAGTTTGGTTGTTGTTTTAGGAGGTATTTAGTTGTTCGTTTGGTTTTGTTTGCGTGTTATTTGTATTTTGGTTTATTTTTTTGGTTGGTTTGTGAGTTATGATTTTTTTTTGTTTTAGTTTTTTAGTGTTTTTCGTGGTTTTTTCTTGCTCGGGTTTGTATGTGGGTTGGGTTGTGGTTTTTTGGATTGTTTTTGGTTTTGGGGTGTTTGTTTTTTATTGTCTTTGTATGGGTTTTTTTTATTGTTTTTGTTTTTATGGTTTTTTGTTTGGTTTTGGATTTTTTTTTTGCGTGCATTTTGGTTTTTTTTGTGTAGTGGTTTGGTGGGTGGTGGTGGTTTTTGTATTTTTTGGTTATGTGTGTAATGTTGTGTTCAGTGGTTGGTTGTTGGTTTTATTTCATGTTGTAGAGTTTTAGTTGTTTTTTTGGGGTATGTTGTCCAACAACCCACACATGGAGATTTTTGTTACTTAACCAGACCACACCAGTTTTGAACCCAACCTCACCGACCCCCCCGCCAAGGTTTTTTTTTTTTTGGGATTTTATGGGTTGGTGGGTTTTTTGTATTCTTTGGCTTGATGGTGATTGTTTTGTTAGGTTTGATTTTGGTTGTATTGTTTTTGGTTGTATTTTTTACTTGGTGGTTTTATGTGCTTGTTTTTTTGGGGCGGGTTTTTTTGTTCGTTTTTGTTTTGGTGTGGTTGTTTAAGTGGTTAGTTGTGTGTGGTTTTGGGGAGTTTATTTTTGTTTTTGTTGGTTGTTAGAAAACAGGATTTGGTGTGTTGGTTTTTTGTAGTGTGTTGTTTTGGTTTTTTGTTTGTTTTGTTTTTTCGTTTGTTTTTGTGGGTTTAAGTTTTTTTGTTGGAAGATTGTGGTCTGTGTTTTTGGTTGGATTGTTGTGGTTTGCACTGGGGGTTTTGTTCTTTTGTGATTTTTGGTTTTTTGTTTGTTATTTTGATTTTGGTTTGGTATTTTTGTTTAGTTATGTATGTTTTTTTTTTTTTTAGATGGGTTTTTGAGGATTTGGTTTTTTTGTTTTTGTTGTGTTTTATTTTTGGTGTTTTTAGAAAATAGAACGTTTGTGTTTTTTGAGTGTGCGTGGAGTTTGGTTAGTTTTGTTTTAGGTTTGTGTGTTTGTTTTGTTTTTTGGGTTTGGTGTATTTTTTGTTGGTGGGTGGCTTGTCGGGGTTCGTGTCTGGATTGGTTTTATAGTGTATACCCCACCGATTGTTTGTGGTTTGTTTTTGGTGGGATTTTTTTGGTAGTTTTTTGGGGTTTTGGTTTTGTGCTTTAGTTTGTGTATTTTGTGGTTTTTAGTTGTTTGGTGTGTGAGGGGAGGGGTAGGGGGGGTTGTGGGTTACTGTTGATTCTTTTGCTGAAGTTTGTTATGTGGTGTGGTGTTTTTTATGTTAGGGTGTTATTGGGTGTGGTTTTTTGTTTTTTTTTTTTTGTTTTGGTTGTGTTGTGATGTTTTTTTTTTTGTTGATGGTTTTTTGTAGTTGGTTTTGGTTGGTTTTGGTGTGTCTGTGTTTGTAGGGTGGTTTTTGGAGTTGGGTTTTTTTTTTTTGTTTTTTTATTTTTTTTTGTTTTATACCACAACCCAGTGTTTAGTTTTTTATGTTTGGTGTTTGGACTACACACACGGGGTTGTTTTTATTTTTTGGGTATTGTTTCGATTTTCTAAGTCTATTGTATTTTTTTATGGTGTGTTTAACGTTTTGGTGTTTTTATTTATTGGGAATATTATTAGGGTTTTTGTTTTTTAATTATGACTTTTATGGATTATTGTGGGTGTTGATCGTGTTACCTGTATTGTTTTGGGTTTATCACACAAAACACGGGTGGATGGGTTTTATTTTTTGTTGGTTGTTTAGTAGGGTGTTTTTGTGGTAAGGGATTTTTGTGTGGATTTTTATTTTGGTTATATTTGACAAAGTTGTGAGGTCGCCGGAGAGTATATTATTTTATAAATTGAGTTTAAATATAATTATTTAATTTTTTTTATATTAGTATTAGTAGGTTATTTGCGCCGTCCCACCACGGTATTGGTAAATAAAGAAGTGAAAATGAAAAATAAAAAAAAAATAATAATATAAAAAAATTTATTTTTTTTTAGGAAAATAATTGGAAAATAAATTTTGGAGATGGGTAAAAAAAAAAATAAGTATAAAAAAAAAATGTTAAATTTAAGAAAAAAAGAAATATAAAAAAGTAAGAAGAAGAGTAAATAATACGAGAACAGGATGGAAAAAAAAAAATAAAATTTCAAAAAGAATTTATTTTTATATCTGTAAACTGTTGAAACTATATCTTTCTATTTACAAATAGTAGGACGCTTAGTTCTTAACTTACAAATCTATTAAATCCCGCAATTTATTGTTTTAGACAAAACAGATATAACTTTATTTCTAACGTGTACACACTGTTGTAAACTTATTTCTAATCTGTAAACTGTTGAAACTACGAGTATATCTGTTCATTTACAGAATAGATAGAACGCTTATAGTCTAACTTGCAAACTAGTAAATCCTTACCAATCTCATTTTACATAACAAGATAAAACTTTAATTTCTAACGCGCAAACGGACTGAAACTTTATTTCTAACATACAAACAGCTCTAAACTTTATTTTTAATCTGTAAACTGTTTAAAACTATATCTTTTCTATTTACAAATTGTTGGTCGCTTTGTCTAACTTTACAAAACTATTAAATCCCGACAATCTTATTTTTTACAAAACAGATATAACTTTATTTCTAAACGTACACACTTGATTGAAAACTTTATTTTTATCTGTAAACTGTTTGAAAACTATATCTTTCATTACAAATAATAGAAACGCTTTAGTCTAACTTGCACCACTTAGGTAAATCTTATTGATCTTAATTTTACAAACCGATAAAACTTTATTTCTAACATACACACTGTTGAAACTTTATTTGAACTTGTAAACGGTTGAAACTTTATTTTAGTTCTAACGCGGCAAACGAACTAAAACTTTTATTTCTAACTGTACACCACTATTGAAACTGTAATTTTTAACTTTGGTAAACTGGTGTTGAAAACTTTACTTTTTTATCTTGTAAATGATGTGAAACTTTTATTTTTTATCTGCCTAAAACTGTTGAAAAACTATATCTTTCATTTACAAAGTAATAGAACGCTTAGTTTAATTGCACTGAACTAGTAACTCTTGTTCAGTCATCGAATTCTAAACTGTTTTAAGATCTTCATCATGGAAATCAATGTTCCACAGGTCATGTGTGTGAAAAACGTAATATGATCACACACCTTCATTCGAGAATATGAGAAACCACCCATCACGTTACCTTGCCAACACACCAACTCTTCGCATAAATAACATATATTGAATAAACTGTAACAAGCAATGCATTATAAATCAATGGTTTGAAACAGAATAAACTTAGATACAGCTGGTGAACTCGTCCATGCTCTTAGCACGAGCAATGTTAATAATCCATTACAGGACTTTGGCAGTGTTGACCAGTAAGGCAGGAAAGAAGCATTGGTTTTTTATGAACGCTAGCTACTTACAACGAAACAGACAAAATAGGAACCACACAAATCCATTAAAACGTTTCGGCTCCGACTTCATGATAGTGTTGATTCATCTCTACTATCCCAAGGCTGTGGAGCAAAATATCATTAATGACTAGATTGTGAAATACTTTCCTCTCCTTACCAGGATTATTGCAAAAAGATAGCGCTCTTATAACATTGAACAGCAGCTAACCATCGTTTAAAGTCATTAAGCAAAACCGCAGTGTCACAAGAACAAGCCATGTTAGTCTTGCAAACCATACGCGCGACTCAGATTTTAAGTTGCTTGGAGAGTGATGATGAGCGATGATGTGGATTTAGATAGGGAGCGGTTTAGTGTTCAGGAAGCGTGCGGAGGAAATTGAGCTCTTTCAATCCTCGGAGGTGTCCAACATAGTTGTTGAGGACCCCCCGCAGAGCCTCATCATTCCCCAAAAGGTGAAGAGTGTACGGGATTCTGTGTGCAGTCGGCGAGGTGGTTGAAGGTATGAAGAGGTACAGAAGCATGTGTCGCAGCAGATGGCGCATGATTTGTTGATAAATAAGTATGAGAGTTTGAAGAGGGTGAAGGATGAAGTCGTGAATTGAGTTGGATGAGTTGAAAAAGAAGGAACTGAAGTCGAAGGAGATCAGCGGATGAGATTATTCGAATGAGGCGGTATAGTTCGTGTGATTGATTTGAAGAAGAAGACGCGAGAGTTGGAAGAGAAGAATGATGAGTGTGCGAAGGAGGGCGAGTGCTGCAGAGAGAAGAATGAGATGATGCAGAGAGCGAAGTTTGAGGAGATGTATGAAGGAAGTGTATGAGTGTGTTGAGCAGCGAGGACTGTTGAGTTGGAGAGGAATGTGGCTCGGTGGGGTGATGTGAAGCTCACAGGCGTTTGAGAAGTTGGAGCGCATGAGGGATCGTTTGAATTGGAGGATAGGTTGTTTGAGTTTCACATCCCTATTCGGGATAATCATTTGGACGGTCAAGTTCTTGTTAAACCAGAATTTAGATGAGTCCATCATATGTTACAATGGCCATCCGACAAAGAAATGCTTGCATGCCACACTCAGAATGCGCGGCCATCTCCATAAATTTTCTGTTACGAAGCGCGCGAGACTACCCAAGGATGGCTAACTTGTGAAAAGTGAAAAGCAAATAAGATAATATATCCTATTCTAATACATATCATTTTCATTACAGATCTTTTCCCTGCCTTCACCACCCCATCACGTCATTCCCGAGAACGAACCATCGGCTCTCTTAAGGGCCACCGTGGGGCAAGACATGATAGAACCACCACGCGGTTTGCCCTGGGCAGTCTTCGGACTGGCGAATACTATCATTAAGTTGAATCTGCTATCAGTCAACTTGAACGTTGCAAATGAAGTTCGGTGTAATACTTCCTTTCGACGGGCGTTCCTGTAAAGGGCGGCGGTGAAACCCGTAGCTATGTATACCGCAAGGGACATTCGGCAATGGTCAATCTTGTTTAACCTCTCTGCGTCATGTTTGCAAGTGATTGCCTCTGTCTCAACGTAGTATGCATTCGCGCCAGGGCGACATTTAGCCAACTGTCGAAGGTTGCCTAAAACTTTCCATTGCATACGTTATGAGAACCATTGAGTTCTACCTGTCTCTATCAATGAGACGAATTGATGAATGGAATGAAATGGGAGGACACTCACGCGCCACACGCAACATAACACACTTCTCTCTTCCGTAGTCTAACAAGCTCTTTACACATGGATCGCAGTCGATTGCTATCCTTGTATCAGAAGTGTAAGCTATCTTAATTTTATTTAACACTATTTCATCTACCATCATCGCCCATATGAAATGTTATAAGATTTACAAGTTAGAATAAGCGTGCTACCATTTCGTAAATGAAAGATATAGTTTCAAACAGTTTACAGATTAAAATTAAAGTTTCAACACGTGTGTACGTTAGAAATAAAATTTTATCTGTTTGTATGTTAATGAAGAAAGTTTCATCAGTTAACAAGTTAAAAATAAAGTTTCACCAGTGTACAAGTTAGAAACAAAGTTTCAATAGTGTGTACGTTAGAAATAAAGCTTTATCTGTTTGTATGTTAGAAACAAAATAAAGTTTCATCAGTTTACAAGATAAAAAGTAAAGTTCTCACCAGTTTACAAGTTAAAAATAAAGTTTTCAAATAGTGTGTACGTTAGAAATAAAGTTTTAGCTGTTTGTATATCAAAAACAAGTTTCAAGAGTTTACAAGTTTAAAAATTTTATGTTTCAATGGTGTATACGTTAGAAATAGAGTTTTAGCTGTTTGTATATCAAATAAAGTTTCAAGAGTTTACAAGTTAGAAATAAAGTTTCAATAGTGTGTATGTTAGGTAATAAAGGTTATAACTGTTTATTAAAATAAGATCGCAAGATTTACTAGTTTACAAGTTAGACTAAGTGTTAATTAAAATAAAATTATACACATGTTCACGAGTTAAAGCGTTGATGCAACGGAATGAACAATTAATAAGCTGAAAAGCATTTAGATTCACTTTAACATTACCATATGTTTACAGATAGAAATGTATCACAGCAAAGCTACTGTCATGAGTTAGTTTGCCAGGAGTGGATCATCTCAAACTTTTTACTCCGTCGTTGAAATTTCATGACGACTTTTTTGCTAAACGAAAGTTAACACCAGAGGAGGCGGTAGGGGTGGGTGGTATAATTAAATACGCCTACAGCACTGAGAGAGTTGGAGAGTGCATGAGCTATGTACATTCTTTTGACGACGAAGAGGAGCGATTCAGCCGATGGCGCAAGGTAGTTTACCCAAGAGCATGGTGGACATTGTTTAGGTGACTCTAGGGGACGTCATTGCTCGACGCTGCCCTCAGTGATAGGCTTCCAACTCCATGATGAATGATGATATGCTTACGACCTACATTGCAACCATTGGTGTATGACCCACACCTTCCCACACAACGAGTTGTCTGCTACATTGTATTCATGAGTGTGGCTCAAAGTAGGAAATTGCATTGATGAGACTTTGCTGAAAATATCCAAGGCGCGTATTCAAAAGCAGAGTGTCAGGACGCTAGCGCGCTGTTGGACGTATTCGCGATTATCAATGGCGCGACGAACAGACAAACATTTTGGCGGGGCCCTCGTATAGAGGGGCCGTCGTTTTACCCACAACCTATCAAACGGAAAAATACTAATAGAGCTTTAGTCGAGACGGTGTGAAAGGAGTACAGGCGCATGAGCGCTAGACGGGCCGAAGATGACGCATCGGTGTGAGGGGAATCAACTTGATGCTATTCTCCAATGAGGATTGTTGTCTAATGAGAATCAAGCTATTCTTATAAATAGACGAGCCTTCCACAGTGAGTGAATCATTTCATCGTTGAATCGTACACGGTGACGGACGGCAATTCTCTCTCTCTCTCACTCTCTCTACATCCCTGTTATATTATTCACAACTAAAATGGTCAAGTCGCTACTTTCACTCCCTCTCCTCCCTTGAACGTAAAACTTGATAGAAATCTTTTTTATTTTCAGGCATTTTTACTACATCTACTACGAAGGACAAAAGATGGTGGCAGAAGACAGGAAGCGTTACAAGGTTTCGCTACAATCTGAATCATCTCCAGCTGAGGACCAGTTCGGAAAGAGAGCAGAGAAAGACAACAAAGGTACATAATCTACAACCGCTATAGCGTAAATTTAGAACAAGTCTTGTGTCATGAGGATCAACGGCGTAGTACTGCAAACGGGAATGCTCCCTTCCTCTGATGTGAAGATATTTGAGCCTCAGTTTTTATGTTTTGGGGGACTAATACTCATCCCCGTGAGTCCGCTCCATTCGCCACCCAACTGTCATTATTGAAGAGTATGTGGACATTAAATATGGACATACCTACTCCTCTTGCTCCAAGAGTGGAAGGCGCAGAGTTGAAAAAGGATAATCCCTATTGAAAAGATTTGGGATGGCAATCAATTTTGCCTACCATTATACATTGGTTGTAGTTTATTATGAAAAGGATGGAGATCAATCAATTCCCCATCAGATGTGATGAGCTCGGCGAAGGTACTTGGGATATCATTTTCAAAGTGAATGGGATTATTATGGTCAGCATCAAGGATAACAAAATAGCCTCTCTTCGATACACACTGAATCCATCTATATATTCCAAAGCCACCAGCGTAGGATGACATTATTGACGAAATCCTTACGGCGACGGTCGCGCGCGCTCACGAACGCGCGCAAGTCGGACAAGGAAATGTTACCTCCAAACGCAAGTCCAAGGAAAGAGAATTGCTAATCCTTTTCCTACAAACTCTACACTATGACAATTCACTTTTGTGCTTTGAGTGTCGTGGACGTGGTTTATCAGATACATTTTACTTCTTCGTTGCCATAATCATTTGTGTTATTTTTTTGTCGTGAAAGGCATTGATGTAATTCTTCCAATTTTGTGATTTGTTATCAGAACGTTTCTTAGATGTGTAATTTCCGTTGAGGATTCTTTCATCATTTTTCTGGTTAGAGAGGGGTGTGAACCTGTACAGGTGCTCAGTGCTATTGTATGAACAACTGGACATATAGATTGTTAGTGTCTATCAGCATCTCAACTTGCCATCTGCGATTCCAATTGTTTTCGATCAATGGATCTGAGCAAACACAGTTCATGGACTTAAATATGAAATATTTGCAAGACTAT
>CAJQUW010001813.1:0-87911 GCA_907163375.1 Prostheceraeus crozeri
ACTTTATTCTTAACATACACACTATTGAAACTTCATTCTTAACTTTTAAACTGGTGAACCTTCATTTTATTTCTAGCATACAAGCAGATAAAATTTATTCTTAACTTGTAAACTGATGAACCTTCATTTTTATTTCTAACATATAAACAGATAGAACTTTATTCTTAACATACACACTATTGAAACTTTATTTTTAACGTGTTAACTATTGAAACTTTATTTTTAACTTGTAAACGGTTGAAACTTTGTCTTAATTCTAACATACAAACAGATAAAACTTTATTCTTAACATACACACTATTGAAACTTTATTTCTAACATACACACTATTGAAACTTTATTTTTTAACTTTTAAACTGGTGAAACTTTATTTCATTTCTGACATGCAAGCAGATAAAACTTTATTCTTAACTTGTAAACTGGTGAACCTTTATTTTTATTTCTAACATATAAACAGATAGAACTTTATTCTTAACGTACACACTGTTGAAACTTTATTTTTAACTTGTAAACGGCTGAAACTTTATTTCTAACGCACAAGGCGCTTAAACTTTATTTCCATCATACACACTATTGAAACTTTATTTTAATCTGAAACTTTATTTTTAACTTGTTAACGGTTGAAACTTTGTTTTATTTCAAACATACAAACAGATAAAACTTTATTCTTAACATACACACAATTGAAACTTTATTTCTAACATACACACTATTGAAACTTTATTTTTAACGTGTTAACTATTGAAACTTTATTTTTAACTTGTAGATCGGTGAAACTTTGTTTTATTTCTAACATACAAGCAGATAAAATTTATTCTTAACTTGTAAACTGGTGAACCTTCATTTTATTTCTAACATATAAACAGATAGAACTTTATTCTTAACATACACACTATTGAAACTTTATTTTTAACTTGTAAACGGCTGAAACTTTATTTCTAACGCACAAAGCGCTTAAACATTATTTCCATCATACACACTATTGAAACTTTATTTTAATCTGAAACTTTATTTTTAACTTGTTAACGGTTGAAACTTTGTTTTATTTCAAACATACAAACAGATAAAACTTTATTCTTAACATACACACAATTGAAACTTTATTTCTAACATACACACTATTGAAACTTTATTTTTTAACTTGTAAACTGGTGAAACTTTATTTCATTTCTAGCATACAAGCAGATAAAATTTATTCTTAACTTGTAAACTGGCGAAACTTCATTTTATTTCTAACATATAAACAGATAGAACTTTATTCTTAACATACACACTATTGAAACTTCATTCTTAACTTTTAAACTGGTGAAACTTTATTTCATTTCTAGCATACAAGCAGATAAAATTTATTCTTAACTTGTAAACTGATGAACCTTCATTTTTATTTCTAACATATAAACAGATAGAACTTTATTCTTAACATACACACTATTGAAACTTTATTTTTAACGTGTTAACTATTGAAACTTTATTTTTAACTTGTAAACGGTTGAAACTTTGTCTTAATTCTAACATACAAACAGATAAAACTTTATTCTTAACATACACACTATTGAAACTTTATTTCTAACATACACACTATTGAAACTTTATTTTTTAACTTTTAAACTGGTGAAACTTTATTTCATTTCTGACATGCAAGCAGATAAAACTTTATTCTTAACTTGTAAACTGGTGAACCTTTATTTTTATTTCTAACATATAAACAGATAGAACTTTATTCTTAACGTACACACTGTTGAAACTTTATTTTTAACTTGTAAACGGCTGAAACTTTATTTCTAACGCACAAAGCGCTTAAACTTTATTTCCATCATACACACTATTGAAACTTTATTTTAATCTGAAACTTTATTTTTAACTTGTTAACGGTTGAAACTTTGTTTTATTTCTAACATACAAACAGATAAAACTTTATTTTTCAACTTGTAATCTGTTGAAAACTTTATTTTGTTTCCTAACATATAAACAGCTAATACTTATTTTCTAACGTACACATGTTGAAAAGTTTATCTTTTAACTTGTAAACGGATGAAACTTTATTTCTAACGCGATTTATCATGTCAGGATTATTTTTACACATTTGATTTACAAAACATGCCTTTTAAAATACTTCATACGATGAAGTTCTTACTTTCATTTATTTCTACGCTACACACTGTTGAACTTTAGTTTTCTACTTGTAAAACAGTTTGAAAAACTTTATTTCTAACGTACACCACTGTTGAAACTTTTTTTATTTTTCAACTTGTAAAACTGTTGAAACTTTAATTTTATTTCTAACGCCCAAGCAGCTTAAACTTTATTTCTAATATAAATCACACTTATTGAAACTTTATCTTTAACTTGTAAACGTCTTGAAACTTTATTTCTAACGCGATTCATTATGTCAGGACTATACACATTTTAACTTGGTACAAATTGGCTTTGGATACTCTTTGTTTTATTTCTAACGTACAAAACTGTTTAAAACTTTATTTCTTCAACTTGTAACATGTTGAAACTTTATTTCTAACGTACACACTGTTGAAACTTTATTTTTCAACTTGTAAACTGTTGAAACTTTATTTTGTTTCTAACATATAAACAGCTAAAACTTTATTTCTAACGTACACACTGTTGAAACTTTATTTTTAACTTGTAAACGGCTGAAACTTTATTTTAACGCGCGATTCTATCATGTCAGGACTACACACATTTGATTTACAAAACATGCTTTGAATACTCATACCATGAAGTTCTTACTTTCATTTATTTCTAACGTACACACTGTTGAAACTTTATTTTTCAACTTGTAAACTGTTGAAAATTTATTTCTAACGTACACACTGTTGAAACTTTATTTTTAACTTGTAAACGGCTGAAACTTTATTTCTAACGCACAAAGCGCTTAAACTTTATTTCCATCATACACACTATTGAAACTTTATTTTAATCTGTAAACTGTTGAAACGATATTTTCATTTACAACTAGTAGAATGCTGAGTCTAACTTGCAAACTAGTAAATCCTACGATCGAACTTTACAAACAGATAAAACTTTATTTCTAACGTAGACACTGTTGAAACTTTATTTTAACTTGTAAACGGTTGAAACTTTATGTCTAACGTACACACTATTGAAACTTTATTTTTAATTTGTAAACTGGTGAAACTTCATTTTATTTCTAACATACAAGCTGATAAAACTTTATTCTTAACTTGTAAACTGGCGAAGCTTCATTTTATTTCTAACGTACAAACAGATAAAACTTTATTCTTAACATACGCACTATTGAAACATTAGTTTTTACTCGCAAACTATTGAAACTTTATTTTTAACTTGTTAACGGTTGAAACTATGTTTTATTTCTAACATACAAACAGATAAAACTTTATTTTTAACTTGGAAACTGATGAACCTTCATTTTATTTCTAACATACAGACAGATAGAACTTTATTCTTAACATACACACTATTGAAACTTTATTTTTAACCTGTTAACTATTGAAACTTTATTTTTAACTTGTTAACGGTTGAAACTTTGTTTTATTTCTAACATACAAGCAGATAAAATTTATTCTTAACTTGTAAACTGGTGAACCTTCATTTTATTTCTAACATATAAACAGATAGAACTTTATTCTTAACATACACACTATTGAAACTTTATTTTTAACTTGTAAACGGCTGAAACTTTATTTCTAACGCGCAAAGCGCTTAAACATTATTTCCATCATACACACTATTGAAACTTTATTTTAATCTGAAACTTTTATTTTAACTTGGTTAACGGTTTGAAACTTGTTTTTCTTACGCACAACAAACAGATAAAACTTTATCTTAACATACACACTATTGACAACACTTTATTTCTAACATACACACTATTGAAACTTTATTTTTAACTTGTAAACTGGTGAAACTTTATTTCATTTCTAGCATACAAGCAGATAAAATTTATTCTTAACTTGTAAACTGGCGAAACTTCATTTTATTTCTAACATATAAACAGATAGAACTTTATTCTTAACATACACACTATTGAAACTTTATTCTTATCTTTTAAACTGGTGAAACTTTATTCTTAACTTTTAAACTGGTGAAACTTTATTTCATTTCTGACATGCAAGCAGATAAAAC
The DNA here is from genome assembly GCA_907163375.1 of Prostheceraeus crozeri. Taxonomy (NCBI): domain Eukaryota; kingdom Metazoa; phylum Platyhelminthes; order Polycladida; family Euryleptidae; genus Prostheceraeus; species Prostheceraeus crozeri. The sequence continues at coordinate 4,123 of CAJQUW010001813.1, forward strand.
TTTATTCTTAACTTGTAAACTGGTGAACCTTCATTTTTATTTCTAACATATAAACAGATAGAACTTTATTCTTAACATACACACTATTGAAACTTTATTTTTAACGTGTTAACTATTGCAACTTTATTTTTAACTTGTAAACGGTTGAAACTTTGTCTTAATTCTATCATACAAACAGATAAAACTTTATTCTTAACATACACACTATTGAAACTTTATTTCTTACATACACACTATTGAAACTTTATTTTTTAACTTTTAAACTAGTGAAACTTTATTTCATTTCTGACATGCAAGCAGATAAAACTTTATTCTTAACTTGTAAACTGGTGAACCTTTATTTTTATTTCTAACATATAAACAGATAGAACTTTATTCTTAACGTACACACTGTTGAAACTTTATTTTTAACTTGTAAACGGCTGAAACTTTATTTCTAACGCACAAAGCGCTTAAACTTTATTTCCATCATACACACTATTGAAACTTTATTTTAATCTGAAACTTTATTTTTAACTTGTTAACGGTTGAAACTTTGTTTTATTTCTAACATACAAACAGATAAATACTTTATTCTTAACTTGTAAACTGGCGAAACTTCATTTTATTTCTAACATATAAACAGATAGAACTTTATTCTTAACATACACACTATTGAAACTTTATTCTTAACTTTTAAACTGGTGAAACTTTATTTCATTTCTGACATACAAGCAGATAAAACTTTATTCTTAACTTGTAAACTGATGAACCTTCATTTTTATTTCTAACATATAAACAGATAGAACTTTATTCTTAACATACACACTATTGAAACTTTATTTTTAACGTGTACACTGTTGAAACTTTATTTTTAATCTACAAACTGTTGAAACTTTATTCTATTTCTAACACACAAAAAGCTTAAACTTTATTTTTAACATACATACTATTGAAACTTTATTTTGTAATCTGTAAACTGTTGAAACTATATCTTTCATTTACAAATAGTGGAACGCTTAGTCTAACTTACAAACTATTTAATCCCGCAATCTTATTTTTACAAACAGATGTAACTTTATTTCTAACGTACACACTGTTGAAACTTTATTTTTAATCTACAAACTCTTGAAACTTTATTTTATTTCTAACACACAAAAAGCTTAAACTTTATTTTTAACATATACACTATTGAAACTTTATTTTGTAATCTGTAAACTGTTGAAACTATATCTTTCATTTACAAATAGTGGAACGCTTAGTCTAACTTACAAACTATTTAATCCCGCAATCTTATTTTTACAAACAGATGTAACTTTATTTCTAACGTACACACTGTTGAAACTTTAATTTTAACTTGTAAACTCTTGAAACTTTATTTTATTTCTAACATAGAAACAGCTTAAACTTTATTTCTAACACATACACTATTGAAACTTTATTTTTAATCTGTAAACTGTTGAAACTATATCTTTTATTTACAAATAATAGAACGCTTAGTCTAACTTGCAAACTAGTAAATCTTATTCGTCATCAAATCTAACTGTTTAAATCTTCATCATGGAAATCAATGTTTCACAGTCATTTGAAAAAGATATGATCACCCTTCATCTAACCCATCCGTTGCATGATAACAACAACTCTTCGCATAATAACATTTATTGAATAACTGTAACAAGCATGCATTACAAATCAATGGTTTGAAACAGATAAAATAGATACAGCTGGTAACTGTCATATAGCGAGCAATGATAACCATATAGGACTTTGGCAGTGCTGAGGTAAGGAGGAAAGAAGCATTGGTTATGAACGTAGCTACTACAACGAACTGACAAAATAGGAACACACAAATCCTTAAAACGTTTCGTGACTTCATGATAGTGTTGATTCACTCTACTATCCCAAGGTGGGAGCAAAATATCATTAATGACTAGATTGGGAAATACTTTCCTCTCCTTACCAGGATTATTACAAAAAATGCGTATAACATTGAAAGCAGCTAACCATCGTTTAAAGTCAATAAGAAGAGCAGTCTCACAAGAAAAGCCATAGTCTTGCAAATATTTCAGATTAAGTCCATGAATGTGTTTTCTCGCCCATTGATCAACATTGGGATCACAGTTGGCATGTTGATGATAGACACTAACAATCTGATATGTCCAATTGTTCATAGCAATAGCACTGAGCTCCTGCACAGGTTCACCTTCACAATCCATAAAAATGATGATAGAAGCCTAAAACGTAAATTACACATCTAAGGAAACGTTCTATAACATATCACAAAATGAAGAATTACATCGATGCTTTTCACGACAAAATACACAAATGATATGATGGCAACGAAGAAGTAAAATGTATCTAATAAGACCACGTCCACGACACTCAAAGCACATAAGCGAATTGTCATAGGGTAGAGTTAGGAAAGGATTAGCAATTCTCTTTCCTTGACTTGCGTTTGGAAGTAGCATTCTTGCCCGACTTGCGCTTCGTACCACCCCCGTTAAGGATTTCGTCAATAATGTCATCTACGCTGGGTGGTTTTGGAATATATAGGATGGATTCAGTGTATATCGAGAGAGAGGCTATTTTGTTATCCTTGTGCTGACCATAATATAGTCCATTCACTTTGAAAATGATATCCCAAGTACCTTCTCCGAGCTCATCACATCTGATGGGTATTGATTGATCTCCATCCTTTTTATAATAACTACACCAATGTGATAATGGTAGGCAAATTTGATTGCCATCCCAAATCCTTCTATAGGGAGTATCCTTGTCATCTCTCGCCTTCCACTCTTGAGCAAGAGGAGTAGGAATGTCCATATTTAATGTTACGTACTCTTCAATAATGTCAAGTTGGTGGCGAATGTACGGACTCACGGGGATGAGTATGTAATCCCCATACTGATTGCTCAATATCTTCACATCAGTGGAAGGGAGCATTCCCGTTCGCAGTACTACGCTGTGATCCTCATGACGCAAGACTTGTTTAAATTTACGCTGTAGCGGTGTAGGATTATGTACCTTTGTTGTTTCTTCCACTGGTCTCAGCTGTAGATGATCTGATTGTAGCGAACCTTGTAACGTCTGGCCACCATTTTGTCCTACTAGTGCAGCAGATGTAGAAGATGCCTGAAAATAAAAAAGATTGTATTAAGTTTACGTTCAAGGGAGGAGAGGGAGGAAAGTAGCGACTTACCATTTTAGTTGGATAATACAACAGGGATGTAGAGAGAGAGAATGTGCGTCCGTCACTTGTACGATTCAACGATGGAATGATTCTCACTGTGGAAGGCTCTCTATTTATAAAGGAATGCTTGATTCTCATTAGACAACAATCCTCATTGGAGAATAGCATCAAGTTGATTCCCACTCTCACCGATGCTTCATTCACCCGCTAGCGCTCATCGTCTCCTTTCACCGTCTCGACTAAAGCTCTATTGTATTCTTCCGTTGATAGGTGTGGTAAAACACGGGTGGGCAAATGTGTGTCGTCGCGCCATTGATAATAATACTCCAACAGTAGGCGACCATGCTTGAATACGCGCCTTGGATATTTCAGCAAAGTCTCATCAATCAATTTCCTACTTTGAGCCACACTCATGAATACAATGTGGCAGACAAGCTCGTTGTGGGGGAGGGTGTGGGCATACACCAATGGTTGAATGTAGGTCGTAAGCATATCATCATTCATCATGAGTTGGAAGCCTATCACTGAAGGCAGCTCGACATACGTCCTTAGAGTCACCTAAACAATGTCCTCCATGCTCTGGGAAACTACCTGCGCCATCGGCTAAATCGCTCCTCTCGTCGTCAAAAGAATGTACATGGCTCATGCACTTCAACTCTCTCAGTGCTGTAGGCGTATTTTATGCCACCCACCCCTACGCTCCTCTGGTGTTAACTTTCGTCTAGCAAAAAAGTCGTCATGAAATTTCAACGACGGAGTAAAAGTTTGAGATGATACACTCCTGGCAAACTAACTCATGAAGTAGCTTTGCTGTGATACATTTCTATCTGTAAACATATGGTAATGTTAAAGTGAATCTAAAACTTTTCAGCTTATTAATTGTTCATCGTTGCATCAACGCTTTAACTCGTGAACAGTTATAATTTTATTTTAATTTACACTTAGTCTAACTTGTAAACTAGTAAATCTTGCGATCTTATTTTTACAAACAGTTATACCTTTATTTCTAACATACACACTATTGAATCTTTATTTCTAACTTGTAAACTCTTGAAACTTTATTTTGATATACAAACAGCTAAAACTTTATTTCTAACGCATACACTATTGAAACGTTATTTCTAACTTGTAAACTCTTGAAACTTTATTTTGATATACAAACAGCTAAAACTTTTTATTTCTAAGTATACACCATGACACTTTAATTTTTAACTTGTAAACTCTTGAAACTTTGTTTTTGATATACAAACAGCTAAAACTTTATTTCTAACGTACACACTATTGAAACTTTATTTTTAACTTGTAAACTGGTGAAACTATATCTTTCATTTACAAATAGTAGAACGCTTAGTCTAACTTGTAAATCTTATGACACTTCATATGGGTGATGATGGTAGATGAAATAGTGTTAAATAAAATTAAGATAGCTTACACTTCTGATACAGGGATAGCAATCGACTGCGATCCATGTGTAAAGAGCTTGTTAGACTACGGAAGAGAGAAGTGTGTTATGTTGCGTGTGGCGCGTGAGTGTCCTCCCATTTCATTCCATTCATCAATTCGTCTCATTGATAGAGACAGGTAGAACTCATGGTTCTCATAACGTATGCAATGGAAAGTTTTAGGTAACCTTCGACAGTTGGCTAAATGTCGCCCTGGCGCGAATGCATACTACGTTGAGACAGAGGCAATCACTTGCAAACATGACGCAGAGAGGTTTAACAAGATTGACCATTGCCGAATGTCCCTTGCGGTATACATAGCTACGGGTTTCACCGCCGCCCTTTACAGGAACGCCCGTCGAAAGGAAGTATTACACCGAACTTCATTTGCAACGTTCAAGTTGACTGATAGCAGATTCAACTTAATGATAGTATTCGCCAGTCCGAAGACTGCCCAGGACAAACCGCGTGGAGGTTCTATCATGTCTTGCCCCATGGTGGCCCTTAAGAGAGCCGGTGGTTCGTTCTCGGGGGTCGTCATCTTACAGCCTACCGATTCTGCTGAGAGAGTCTTTGACTCTCTCCTTGGTAGCAGTGTCGACTTCCACGCTAATTGGTATATGACTGAAAAGTGGAATGTAGCGCCATTCCGTTGGATTGACAACACTTGCTGTCATCGCATTACCAATCTGAGCAAGATTGTTGTGGACTCTGTCTTGCTCCTCTATTCTAGCAAATTCATCAAATAAATTTCGCGGCCTTAACTGCGGTCCGCGAGGAGAGCTGACTTGACTGTTCGGCGTCTGCATGATTGAAATGAAATGAAATGAGAGGCAGTGGTTTATATACCCTCTAACACGACGCAACGTTCAAGTTGACTGATAGCAGATTCAACTTAATGATAGTATTCGCCAGTCTAAAGACTGCCCAGGGCAAACCGCGTGGAGGCTCTATCATGTCTTGCCCCATAGTGGACGATTATACGATAGTGTGTTAGTAGATTTCAATCGCTGAAAAGGGAAGATGAGAATCATTTCATTTGTCTCATCAACGTTTATCATGGGAGCAATCATTGAAGGGGCATCTAATGAATTACATTTCACTCTACTCCATATCATAAAGACTAACCTTTGTCGAATGGCTGAAGTACTCTGACCTGGCGAGAGAAAGCGTCACGTTGAGTATGAAGTCGAACGCCCAACATGAGCAACGGCTCAGAGGTTTCGGTCTAACAAACGACGAACAACCCGTGCAACACAATCCCTCTACGGCAGTACCCGCCGTCCCGAAGGAACGCTCGAGCAAAGGAGGTATTACAGCGATGATGTGCTTTATGAGCAGAAGTGAATCTCTTGATAGCAAGAGACTATTCAACTAGATAGCAAGTCAAAAATAAGCTGATAGCAGGACAAATGTATAGTCAGTAATTTACACTTAGTGAGGAATGATAGATTTGAGTGTAGTGAGTGGCACTTGATCCCGTCGACAGCCCGAAGGCCTTGTACTGATCACTAGGGAAGTGAGAGATCTTCCCCGATACCCGCTATTTACAGCTTAAGACATCATTGTCACTGCCCCGAAGTGGTAACAGCAACGCCGAGTCAAAGGTAGTGAACAGTAGCTGGGATCTAACCCCTCAAAGCTGCCTTAGACTTAGTTAAATTTGAAATCTGATAGCACATTTGAACTTAGCATACTTGAAAACCTTGAGGAAACATCCCAAGTTATTGCTTTGATCAGCTTGATAGCAAGCCGTAGAGAGCTTGATTCACCAGCGTTTTGCAATGGAGATGTTTAGAGGCCACCCATGACAAGATAGCTAAGACTCAACCGATTGGCGTTCAAAGTGCTACGTTGAGAACTGTGTCAAATGCCCAACATGAGACATGAGTTGTCCCAGCGGTTACGGTCTAAACTATGACACACTCCCTTGCCACACTTATCACTACGGCATCGTCCGCCGTCCCGAAGGAACACCCTGCCAGTGGAATATTACAGCAAAACTCTCCGTGTCTTGCTCGCTTTCAGTGAAAAGCCGCTTATACCATGAGAAGACTGGCTCAGACATCATTAAAAATGCTTTCATTGACTTCAGCAGGGTCGAAAACCCCAGAAAACCTCCAAAACTAGTGAATTTAAAATTTTCAACTTTTTAGCACTACTTATGAAATTTTATAAGTAGTCTATCACTTAGGGCAGGTCAATAGCGACCGAACCTTTTTTGAATCAAGTCAAACGGACTTGTAGAAGCAAAGTTACAAGCCTTTAAAGTTTTGGAGTCTTTTATGGCCTGGAGACGAAGGCCATCTCCTGGCGAACCTCTAAGTCTGACGCCTTAGCTGATATCAGCAATGAAATTTTCTAAGTCGGTTTCTTACAGAAACCCGGAATTTGGAATGTCCGAAGCTATCATCGGAGCTCAGAGAGACGACCTACCTCTGACAATCGCTCTCGTCTGAATGACAAGTCTCTCTGAGTTCCCAGCTTATATAGTGTGTGACGATCAGCTGATGACGTAATACCCAACATCCAAACACTAAAAACCCGTCTATCTCCGGTTCTAGTGCTCCGATTGAGCTGGAAATACACCATTTCCATGTAGAATTTGACGCTAAATCCGAATCTGGCCTCCGTTTTCCCATCCGATGCTTCGTTTTGGCTCTACAGTAGGCAGCCATCGCAAAAATTCTAACTCGTTTTTTCGAAAAATTTTGAAAATTTTTCTCTCCGATTGACTTGAAACTCTCCGATTGACTTGAAACTCACCATACAGATAGAGAATTTCACGCTGATTCCAAATCTGAAATCCGTTTTCCCATCCGATGCTTCGTTTTGAAGCTACAGCCCAAAACGTCCCAAATTCTAACTCTGTCGTTTTTCGCCAATGTCCCAAAATCTTAAATGGCGTCTCACATCTAAACGAAGACAGATAGGAACAAGCCGATTCTTTCAGTGAATTTTTCTCACTCTTAGCTTTCAAACGAGCTATGGCACGACAAAATCCGTCCACTAGAAGCCAAGATCGAAGCGAGCTGTCCAGAGGGGGGGGGGAGGGGGAGGGGGGGGAGGTCAGCGAAAATTTTTTCTCTCCGATTGACTTGAAACTCACCATACCGATGCAGAATTTCACGCTGAATCCGAATCCGGCCTCCGTTTTCTCATCCGATGGTTCGTTTGGGCGCTACACACCAAAACGTCCAAAATTCTAACTCTGTCGTTTTTTCGAAAAATGTTGAAAATTTTTTCTCGCCGATTGACTTGAAACTCACCATACAGATAGAGAATTTCACGCTGATTCCAAATCTGAAATCCGTTTTCCAATCCGATGCTTCGTTTTGAAGCTACAGCCCAAAACGTCCCAAATTCTAACTCTGTCGTTTTTCGCCAATGTCCCAAAATCTTAAATGGCGTCTCACATCTAAACGAAGACAGATAGGAACAAGCCGATTCTTTCAGTGAATTTGTCTCACTCTTAGCTTTCAAACGAGCTATGGCACGACAAAATCCGTCTACTAGAAGCCAAGATCGAAGCGAGCTGTCCAGAGGGGGAGGGGGAGGGGGAGGGGGGGGAGGTCAGCGAAAATTTTTTCTCTCCGATTGACTTGAAACTCACCATACCGATGCAGAATTTCACGCTGAATCCGAATCCGGCCTCCGTTTTCTCATCCGATGCTTCGTTTGGGCGCTACACACCAAAACGTCCCAAATTCTAACTCTGTCGTTTTTTCGAAAAATGTTGAAAATTTTTTCTCGCCGATTGCCTTGAAACTCACCCTACCGATGCAGAATTTCACGCTGAATCCGAATCCGGCCTCCGTTTTCTCATCCGACCACTCCTTCCACTCGAAACAGCCCATTTTACAACCCAACATTCAGCACGAAAAACATCACACACTATAGCCTCAAGACTAATCCTGGCGGTCGCCCAAATCCACCACGACACTCAGACCCGAAGCACCACGGCGGCCGACCACAACACTCTGCCGTTCCAGAGGGGGGAGGGGAGGGGGAGGGGAGGGGGAGGGGGGAGGGGGAGAGGGAGGGGAGGGGGAGGGGAAGGGGGGAGGGGGAGGGGGGAGGGGGGAGGGGGGACGTCAGCGAAAATTTTTTCTCTCCGATTGACTTGAAACTCACCATACCGATGCAGAATTTCACGCTGAATCCGAATCTGGCCTCCGTTTTCTCATCCGATGGTTCGTTTTGGCGCTACACACCAAAACGTCCCAAATTTTAACTCTGTTAAAATTTTGAAGAAAAATTTTTTCTCGCTGATTGAGCTGGAAATCACACCACAGATGCAGAATTTTACGCTGAATCCGAATCTGGCAGCCATTTCACCATCCACGACAACCTAGACGGTCGCCCACATCAACCTAGACGGTCGCCCACGTCAACCTAGACGGTCGCCCACGTCAACCTGGACGGTCGCCCACGTCAACCAGGCGGTCGGACCAACTCACCCGAGTCTCACACTCTGTCGTTGCAGAGGGGGGGGAGTCAGCGAACATTTTGTGAACGTGGACCAACCTGGCCGGCACACCACGACAGACTACAACCTCTGTCGTTCCAGAGGGGGGAGGGGGGAGACGTCAGCGATGGCGGCCATCTTGCGCTATCTGGTGTTTGTCACTTCCTTACTACTCACGCCCATTACCTTATTTTTTATCAGGAATGCGTGTTTGAGGAATATGTCTTTTTTAAACATTTAGGTAAACTTAATAGGTTTTGCTACTTTATAATATGCCGTGATACATTGTAGCCACTGTAAGATATCTGCAACTCTACAATTTGAAACTATTTTTTAGGGGATCTATTACGGATTCATCCTCTAACATACGTGTATAATAATAAAACAAACGATGAACATAGTACATGTATGATGAACACAAACTTGTTGCAGGCGCTGCTGATTGTGTAGCGAGGAGAGGAATCCGTCGGCCTTCAAAGCTTTCTCCAGTGAAGTCGCAGTTCACCGTCCCAGCAAATCACTTAATTTAGTACGTCCTTGGCCGAGCTTATAGCGATATTGTTGCGCATATTTAGCACAAGGAAAATTAAGAGATTCGTTTATAACGGAACATTGCTGCAGGTATTCACACTCCAATAGCAGCGGCTTAGCTAATTCCTCTTCATTGATGCATTTAGATACGGGCTCTGTTTGAGGATGGGTTGCATGATTATTTTTTTATTTTCATGTGAGGGTTCTGTTCGAGAAAACACGGTACCCAAAGGGCATTATGAACGCCCATTCATTTAGTGACAACTATAGCTTACTCCATATAAAATAATGAATGCAGAAGGAGGGCCTATGCCACAAGTTTGTTATCCATTGAAATGTCATTAAAGTGATGTTGCATCATAATGTCTTTTAGCATAAATATAAAGAATAATGTCTATCATGATGATCGTCATAATATTCGATGGAAATGAAGACAATGCAATCTTAGTGATGCAATGGTTGTCGATGCCTACATTTTTGGCAGATATCTTGAATATGTGGAATTATCTGAAATTATATTCATTACAGCGTTCAAAGGGATATCACAACTTTTCTGATCGGCGTTGTGTTCTTGTGGTAGAGTGTTCGCTCTGCGTCTGGGAGACCTTGGTACAAACCTAATACTTTTAAAATAGGTACAGTCCGCATTATTGCTAAACACTCAGCACAAAAAGAGTGAGAATGTGATAAATAGTAACTCGGCCATATGGCAGAAAGGCGTCGTGCCTAATGTGCCTCCTAGTATAAACAAGGTTTATTTATTTTTTTTTTCTCCATCGTGCTATTCTAAGTAGAAAACCTAGAAGCTCCCACATTTGACAAAATGTAGATGACTTCAATATTACCACATCCAAAAAACATGCGTGTATGCTGATATCTAAACTCGCACCATGATGGAAGTAAGATTAATAATGTCATTGAAATCTCAGTGTTTTCTATCATAAATTTTGATCGAATTACAGCAAGTTTATTCTGATAAATAAACACGGGGTCATGACATTTAAAATAACATACTTTGAAGCAAACTGTGGAAGTGACTTTTCCAATAGCCGCTTCAGTTTTCTACATAAACCAGAAAGAGAAACTCGCCTCCATCTCCGAACAAAAAAACCACCACCACCTCTACAATCATTGTTAATGTAATGCACTCATGCACAAATAGATATTCAGTTCTTGACTGAAGTGCAAATTTATGTCAACAATTGAATGCAGCTTCAGTAATCATAACATCATATAACAGCACAGAAGAATGCCCTCAGACTAGAAAATTGAAAATCCGACAAAAGTTCCTTTGCAGCTGTTGACGCAGCGCTTCGCAGTGCTCTCATTATTGAACAGTACGTACACTAATGTAAGTCCTAAGCAAATCATTCTCTTATTTTTTGATTGCATGCAGGTTAAGAGTTTCTGCAAAGCCAACGTGATATAAAAAAGATAATGAACATGAGAGTTTTTCTTTAACTTGAGATTCAAATAGCGATTTGATTTGATGCTCTGATTTCAGAAAAGAAGAACCATTTGAATCAACGATATCTAGGCCTAGGCCCTGAGTAAGACCAAATGCTTACATCCACTTTCTAAATAGCTATGAACACATGGGTGATAAATTAACATGTCTTCACGTAAGATGTAAAATACCAGGTTGGAGGTAAAAAGGTAAAAAGGAATGCGAGTTAAGGCAAAAGTCATCTTCAAGTAATATCGACAGCTTATTGTCCTAGAATTGACATAAATACTGACGGAATTCTACCAGCATTCATTTATACCTTCGGCATGGCCTAGTGACGAAGGAATGTCCGAGCTCGTCTCCTCCGCGGACTTCGGTTCGATTCAACGGTCAGGCTAGTGCGGTCGGGGAATTAAGAGTGCGGTTATCTTTTATTAACTCAATAATTGTCATTCTTTTTAGATATCCACTTGTGATCATTTGGCATATGGATAATATTTAAACCGAATGGCATTGATAAATGCATGATGAAACTGCAATTTCAGATTTGTTATTGATTTCTACATGTCAAAGGAGAAAATGTCAATATGCTCACAGATAAAATCCTCATCAAAATGACTTGAAATGACTTTAGAAATATTAAAAAACATTTAAAATTATGCAAATCATTAAAACTTCAGATGTATAGCTCAAAGAAAAGTAGAAGTGTATTCTGCTTTGATTGAGAGCTGCTTATCTCTCAGCTTGCGCTCGCACGATATATCACGCTAGAGAGGAGATTCCTTAAGCCTGTCTAACATCGAACTAAGTTCTAGCTCTCAGAGATTTTCTACCATTTTGTATCACACCTTCTCTCAGCGTGCATGAGAGTTCATTCAACCCGCCCAATGCCAAAACATTGATCTCAGACGCTCTCAGGTCAGTAGCAGACGGGACTAGGAATTACATGACCTTGATTGACGTACATACATTACTCCCAACGTGCAAGTGTGATAGTACCGTTGCACTTCGCACTAAACGTCTCTAACTTTTAGAATTCTTTAATTAATTTTGCATTTGTGTATAGAGCACATTAATATTCTATAGTTATCTTTTATGATGTTTGACTTTTACCGGACAATGACAATTTTGAAGACCTGGGTGAAATAACATAAATATGAATACCCACTCAGTACTTAATCAGATAACATTTGCTGCATGGATACGTTTTTTTGAGAAATTTTAAAGTGCAGACTATCTCAATACAATCAAGTTACGTAAGCTTATACTGTCAATCGTCAAGGACAAAACTTTCATTTAACCCTATTCACACTCAGGGACGAAGGGGCAATTCAGAACGCATATATTTGCTAGGGTCATTTTAAAACGAACGTCGTCCGACGCACAAATGTACGCACGCCTTTGTGACTTGTTGTTTAAGGGCGTTTTCAAACATTTCAGTAAAAATTTATTTTCAGGCCCTGGGTAGATCCAATTTATTCCTAAACATTTCTGTCTTTTCAACTTTGGGTTCTCAGATTTCCGTGAAAATTTGCATATATACTTATTTTTTTTACGCTGAACACGAAAATCGTAGCGCTGACCACACCAAATAAAAACTTTTCATAGAATCTAGCACTTTTAAACTTCCATTTTCTTCTACATCTCGGTCAGAGGACAATGACCTCGGTCAGATAGATGTCGAACAGGAAACTCTTCGGCTTCTGCATTTGGGTTGCTGATGAGACTGGGAACTTAGGATGAATGCTTGCATGCGTAAAGCGAAGTGACCAAAATGTAATGTATTGCATGTAATATCCTTTGACCGTGACCCGCCTTGTCCTCTGACCGAGATTTTTAAGGTCTCGGTCAGAGGACAAATTGATGTCGAACAGGAAGCTCTTCGGCTTCAGCATTTGGGTTCATGAGACTGGGAACTTCGGGTGAATACTTGAATGCGTAAGACGAAGTGATCTAAATGTAATTGCATACATTATAATGTCCTTTGACCGAGACCCTTGTATTCTGACCGAGATCTTCAATTTTAACGTTGTCCTCTGACCGAGATTTTTTAGGGTCTCGATCAGAGGACATTCTCGTGGTTTTTGGAGATTTTGAGAGGGTTAATTAACATAAATGAAAAATTTCTTTTGCATAGATGTTAAGAGCATGGATCCCTCCCATGCCGCGAAATTTCATCGATTCCTGACAAAATTTTTCTGGTTTCAGTATCCAAATGAAATTTTTGGGAATATTCAAATACTCTGGTCGAAAGAACGGATAAAAATATTATTAAATCAATATTGCTCACTTGTAACGTCACCAAGCTGAATTTTCTTTACGGATTTATAAACTAGCACACTAGAGGATTCGTTTGTTGCAAAACGTTTGATGGAAAAATCAATATCCTTCGAGAAAGGTACCTCCGGCAGGGGACACAAAACGTCTCGGTCAGAGGACATTTTTTTCATTGGGCAATGGAAAGAAACCCAGTGAAAATTCAATGATTAATATTAATTACAATATTTGAAATTAGACTGTCTTAAAGAGCTGATCTTCTCCTTTCAGATGATATAAATATTAGTGGGTGTATTTGAATGTAGCTGATCGTAAATCCGTGTTGAAGTGAGAATACTGTAACCTTGGACATGCTTTTTTGGTCTCTTTTCAGCAAAAAACGGCAACTTATAAAGAAGGTCTTGGCTTTGTGACTTTTTAAAAACCATGCCATAATAGATGAGATCCTGACGGTTCGATTAAAAAAAACTATTGAAATCGGTTCAGAAATATGGATTTTACAAATCAAAGACACATTTCCGTCAAATGTTGTGGATTAAATTGGATTTACTCCCCCTATGGAAAGTCACATTTATGTACGACCCATTTTGAAAAAAAATTCGAAGGTTCGAATTTTGAATTTTGCCATGCCTTGCAAACAATAAATATGACAAACTTTTCGCGAAACGCCTCGATTTTCAATATGAGTGCAGTATTTTATCAATATGAGTTAATTACCTATTATTCCATAGACATCAAATAGGAAATTCAAGTGTTCTGTGATTACTACTTATTAAATTCTTTAGTTGTGGCACATTTGAGCAGCTATGTTTGTGCCTTTCCCTATCGTTTAGTAAGTACATCGATTATCTGCAAGTCCTCTTTCGTCTTAAGAATCGTAATTGAAGCCATTTTGAACTGTAGAATGCTATTTTACAGATCCATTAGAGCGGCAACTTTGCACAAACTAATCTCTTTTTGCACTCATTTATAACTTCTTCATGCAATCAACCAGTTTCTCATCGTTAATACGAGTGGAAATCATTAAAGTGATTATTGCCAAAATTGAATAAAATTTCAAAATTTCAAAAACAAATTTGATTATTCTAAAATTTTGCTTTTTAATAGTAGATATCGCACTGTGAATTCCATATGATTCAAGCAACACTTCAGAAGCTAATCAGGGGCCGAGTCGCGCCACCCCGTGGGTATGTGGTTCACTCCACAGAATGGATAGAGTTAATAATTGACGGATAGAATGCAAGAAGCTTATTATTTATGAAGTTTATTTCACATTGCATACATCCGTTAATATGTCCGTTAATATTATAAATAAGTTTGATGTCACAATTCGATGACTGATTTCAAAATAAGACATTTTGAAAATCCCCTTCGTCGGTTAATATAATATATTAAATTAATATGTATTACTTCTGACAGCAATAAAAACAGTAGATATAACCCAAAAGTGAATTTCAGCCGTTATTTTTCAGTTTTTACTGTACCAGATTGCATTGTAGGTTGCTGCCTAAGTTTCTCTGAATCGAATGAATATGGATACTAATTTATTTTTTCTAGATTTGATTTGGACAAGTCTCGCTTGCTATATGCAGTATTTGAAAAGTTAAACTTTGGAAGGACCCTGATATTTTCTAGATTCATTATTTATTACTGATTGCGGCACCGACAATATTTCATCAACGGCTTAATATCTTGATTGCATTGTCTACCATAGCGGAACTATCAACAACGTTTCATAATTGCACATAAGCTTCTTATTTCATTTGATAGTTAGAGAGATGTATTACATCACAACAATCAACCTCCATTGAATTCTAATTAAAGATTCAGATTGACATAATGCTCTGTTGTTGATTGATGCGCAGTCTTGGATTTCGTCATGCACAAGTATACAGCAAATCCTTCTACATGCATGTTAAGCTTACATGGTGATATATGACATTTTGCAGTGAGATAATGCATCACCAGAAAACATTTGTGTTTATGAATTATGTTTGCTGGTGTCTCTACGCCGAGGCGAATTACTACACTTATGATGAAGCAGCCAAAGTGAAACGCTTGATCAGTGCACGTAATGTTGACCCCGAAGTCATTCCGGTTCCACCATATGCCGGTACATCACCATTTTACGTTGGAGCAATCTTTCTCATGCAAGCTTTGGTTGATATCAATTCTGATCAAGAATCGATGCGTCTCACTGCTTCCGTTATTCTGTCGTGGCAGGATTACAACTTGCAGTGGACAGCCAAAGATGCAAACGTAAGCGGGTGGATAACGATTGGCGCCAACAAAGCTTGGTATCCAACTCTACTTCTTTCAAATTCAATAGGACAGCAGAAGTATGTCCGTCCAGATCCTCGTGTTGACTCTATGTTAGTCAATAAAGATGTAAGTTGTTGAAATTCTAATTGTTCTTCTATATAATAAAATGTCTAAAATTTTTATAAAATACAAACTTCCGTCACAAATCTTTTGATGACAGCTGTTTAATATTTTGATGGTAGCAACACACATTTACAGTTGCGAATATAATTCATTTCACTTTGAATATCAGCTATGATTAAGAAAAATAACGGACAAAAATGTTTTAGAGATTGAGAACAATTGTGAACCCTGTATACATAAGATACAAAATTCCCATTTCTGAAAAAATGTGGACTCGAATTATCTATCATATCTAGCTTTCTTCCATCATACTGGTTAATTCATTTTGGCAGCTGTTCAGAACAGCAACACAACGACAAGGTTCCTCAGAGAAAAAAACTCACCAAAAACTGCTTAAGTTGTTAAAACTGCAGCCTTATACTTAGATGGTGGAATATTCGACAGGATAATTCCATTATTCATCATGCGAAAAAGACAAATAGCTAATACATGCTAGCACTGAGGTCGACAGTCGATCTTTCTTGCGAAGTCGACGAGTAATCAGAAGACGCTTCGAAAACTCGCTGTTTAGAAGGTCTGAGATAAGATATTGGGATGCTGGTGTGCTTGAATTAGTGTCTGAAAGCTTTGTTTGCTCCTGTAACGGTCGTGGAGGGTGTGCTTCGCTGGTCTTGGTGATCTTCACGCCGGAGTGGGTTTGATTCCCGGCCTGCAAATCAGGGATGCGGAGTCCTATCAATTTGATAGGAATCCGACTCCGGGTAGCAAGTATATATAGCCTGGTTTTTGAAAAAACTAACCTACATGTACATCATAGATCATTATAGGCTTACCTGAACCTATCTTCAGTGATCATGGCTGCATCAATTATCAGTCATTTTCGATGAAAGTTTATCAAATGTCGCTTTGAGTTGGATGCATGCGACTCGCCTCGTCCCATCTTCTTGATCTGTGCTTCATACGGTTTTTCTCCAGTCTCTACCAGGCAGGAAAATCTCCATCTTTCTTCAAAAAATATTAGTGTACTTTCGATTTTAATATACACTTTGGAGGACCCATCACATACGATGAACGTGAGGGTAAGAGGTAATGTTCTCAAACAAATTAGTATTTCACTTTTGTCTCTGATGTGAGCTTTGGTGCGTAGGTATGATCGAGGTTAGGAAGGCTTGTCTTCTCTACTAAATCATCGAATGAAAAACAATCCTTTTTTTACTACCACGGTTCATTCCCTCAACTATTACAAGCTTTGCATGCAGCAATATCTCTGTACTTTTGTTTGACGGAGAAAGTTGACATCAAAACAGTGACAGCTATGTACGAGAATAAATAATTTGTTTGTATTATATTTCGGGTCTAGTTATAGGCCGGAGTCCGGAGTCCTGGACTCCGACTCCAGCAAAAATGATAGGACTCCGGGACTCCGACTCCGCATCCCTGCTGCAAATCATTTTTCATGGTGGTGCCAGGAGTAAGGCGCATTGAAATATCATTTCGGCCTCGTGAAGGCCAGAGGCATCGCATTGTTAAACAAAGCTCTTCATGCGTAAATTTGAGAAATTATTTTGTAAAATCTTAGCAGGCTGCATTTGCTGCAGTTGCCTCACTAGACATCAAATTCATTTTCACATTTGCTTGACCGTAGGTGGGATATAATTTTTCTCATGTAAATGCAACTTAAATGTTTGAATATGGCTTCTTTCTAGACTTTTAATTCCTTTGCTTCAAAATGTCCCGCACATTTAAAATCAAGCATGCATTTCATTGATAGCATTAAAAATACCAATCAAAAAGAACAACTTTATCCTTGCAGCTTCGATGTAATAAGCATGTACACTTCCATTCCAATTCCTGATGCCATTCAAGCCCTGGTTTACAAAATGGAAGACTGCAACATCAGCAACATGAAAGGATTGACAATCGACCAAATTGAACAGTTATTGCATGTAATCTTAAGAAACACATATTTCCAATTTGATAATAACATCTTCTTGCAAGTTAAAGGTTTACCCATGGGTTCGTCTCTTTCTGGTGTGCTTGCAATTATATTCATGGACAGCATCGAAACAGTAGCCCTCCGACAAATGAGAGTGATGTATAATGTCCCACTTTTTATGAGATATGTACATGACTGCTTCGCAATAATTGAAAACAAAGAACAAGCCTTGAAACTTCTCCAATATCTCAATGCACAACATTCCAGCATCAATTTCGAAATTGAATTACCAGACGACAACAAAACATTAAGCCTACTTGATTTCCGAGTAACACTGAACACGCCAAATGAACCACAATTTGAATTTTACCGCAAATCTGCTAGAAAAGATCTGTTTGTGAATTATCACTCACATGTACCGTACACTAACGAAATTAACTTCATTAGAAACGAAAAAACAAGAATCGCAGAACGATGTTCCAATAATCTAACTCAAAACAGACACATAGACAATTTCAATGATATTCTGCGACTAAACATGTAGCCTATCCCGAAAATATCATTCGCAACACCAACAATTATCGTAAAACACATAAACCAAGTAACAGAAAGGAGAAAGAAAGACACTATTTTTACTTCAATTTTCCATTTATTTCTGAGAAAGTGGATAAACAACTACAAAATGTTTTTCGTCGAGAAAACGTGAACATAAGATTAACAAGAAGATCAAGAACTCTTAGAAGTGTATTGAAACAGCCTAAATCAAACCAAGATTGTCATTTAAAAAATTGCCCAATTAACAACAACAACATCTGCAATCAAAAATGTGTAATTTATCAGCTGAAGTGTGATAAGTGTGATAACTTCTACATTGGAAGCACCATAAGACCATTACATGTCGTTGCGTGAGCATAAAACAAACAGCAAGTCTTCCATGTATAACCATCTTCAGAAATGTCACAGTTACAACTTTTCCACAACCATTCTTTCCCATGATAGTGATTCATCAAACCTAAGACTTCGTGAAGCATACTATATTAGAAAAATGAAACCAACAATTAACAGCAAAATCGAGCTTAACAATTGTGCAGATTTTCTTCTTGATTAAATTTTTTTCTATTATGTAAAAATGATAAAACATGACAATGTATTACATTATAATAGTATCAAATTTCTAATTTACACCTTTTACCTTCTTCCAATCATTTTATAGCTTTAAATTTTTTATACTTGTGTGATATGTATTTATAACTCAAGCCTTTGTATTGCTAGTCCATTTCTATGTCCTTTGTTTTCATATCTAGTCAGGTCATCATTAAGATGCTATTGGTACTATGTAACCCAATACCACCTGTTCCATAGCCCTTCACCCTTTTTTATTATGTTATTATGACATAGACGTCGGTGTGAATTTTAAATTTTATACTAGACCATATTTCCCTCTTTTTTACCTGAAGATAGTTAACGGATGTTAACAGACATTAATTGTAAGAAATAAGAAAATAAAACCACCATCATTCTATATTGGCTCTTTCCAACTACAATCAAACAACTTAAATTTGTTTCGACTACATTCGAATACATGAAAAGTAATATATGATTCATTTCTAGATTACTAGACAGCTGTTGGTTTTTTTACTAAATTATATTCTTCAACGGACGTAGTAAATAAAATGGTACCGGTTTCTCGTGTATCCATTTCCTTCACACAATGAGCAAAACATTCCACATATTCTGGTAATTGCACAAGAACAGTAGCAATAAGTTCCTATGTTCAGAGTGTGAGTGGATTTATGTGGGTCAAACCGGAAGAACAATTGAAGACAGAAAAAAGAAGCATTAGCATTGAGCATGCAGTAAAGACAGTCGATGTCGGCAGATCAAAGGCGGCGAGACACTGTTTTGAGAGTGACCACCGCATCGACATCTCCGATATGCCTGTGATTTGCAAGGAGGGAGGATGGAGACGAAGACAAAGACTCATTAAAGAAACAATTTGGACCAGGAGGTTTGGTGGAAGTGCTGATAGAGTTGTCGATACGGGAGGTCAGTCATGATGATTGAGAAAAAGCAGGTTCTCTTCCAATTTTTACGACTTATATTTCAGTAAATAAGAGAGCGAGTCACTCGACGCGTTTCGTCTATACACAGACAGTATCAAGGGTTCTTAGCAGGTGGTGGAAGTAACCGTGTTGGCCACGACATCGGTTGTACCTGGAACCATGTCTTGTCTTGAATTTTCGCGGTGACTTGTTTTCCTTTCCCCATATGATTTATCACTTTTAGTATTACTACTTTTGTATCTTTGTTTAGTAGTAGATTTTATTATTAACTTTATCTTCAGTATCGTTATTAGTTTCTATTTCACTGCATTGTTCTTTTGATATTTCTATGTCTGATTTGTGTCAACGTGTGTCTTCAATCGGTTTAGAATGTATGTGATTAACTTCTCTGAAGATGATGTGCTGAGTGTATCGAAAGCGCTAAGAAACGAGTTCGTTTTTATTTTCACTCCAACAACAGAGAGATGGGATTTCCACCGAACACAAGTACCAACAAGTTAAACTTCAGTTCAATCCAGCCCATTTGGCAATAGCAACTAAATAATCTGCATTTTTATTATATGTCAATCTGTAATGTTAATGATTTCAGTTCAGTATTATATACTGACATATTGACAAATTGATTAACGAGCGAATACGCCGTTACGCTCGAGACAAAATTTTGATCACTTTAAAGCTTGCTGCTTTAAAAAATCTCCCTTTTATAGAGATGCGCTAGAGATGCGCAAAAAAGTGGAAGCATATTTCAAAGTTTGCTTTATCCGAACACATCGCAATTTCGTCATTTGATGATAACTGCTTGGTTCCCGGAAGCCGGAAAGATCGTAACGCTCACGACATCAAGAAATCATCTCAGTAATTTTCTTTGTGCTATTCCTAAAATTCTATTGAATTCAGTGCTGCCATCACATTTTTGAACATATTCATAAGATAAGTAGGTCTTTAGCCTTCATAAATGATGAACCTGTAGCCAGCTACCTTCTGTAAACTTAATTCTTCAGCTACTATGATGTAGGTAATGCTCGCAACATATAGAAAGTAAGCCTCGCGACAGTTTGTCGATGAGAACTACAAGTAGTTATCATGCTTTGAATATCAAAAATCCGAGTGCATGTAAATGAACAAAAGTAAAATTGAAGTTATGACCACTGAAATAGCAATTTTCACAAGTTAGTTCTATCAGCATTAATAATTTGATATTGTGGCTGCTTTTAGAGAGGAGATGCACAGAGCTCTTTGAAAGAGGACATCCAACATCAAGAGATAAAGCAATAGAGCTTGTGACCACCTCAACTATGTTCTACTTTCTTCAGTAATTCCTTGTATAGATTTTTAACTATATCGCCACAAAATGTAATCAAACTTACAATAAGCAGTTCCATAATAAAATGATTTCATTGATCACTCATGTCGCAACACATCGTAGATTTTATGCTCATCATTCGTCCATCATTTCCGTTCTCTGTACTTTTACCATGTTGCTAGCAAGAAATGTAGTGTGACACAGGCCCGTCGCCAGCGGGGGGGGGCAAGGGGGCGCCGCCCCCCCTGTTAAAAATTTCGCCCCTCCTGTTAAATAATGTTCACATGCGTCTATTTTCAGTTGATGGCAATGGTCATACAAGAAAAGCCTAATAGCATAATTCCATTGCATTGTGAATGGAGTTTTTGACTGACGATAACTATTGACTCATTCAGCGTGAACATTTCCCACCTGTTACTCATTGCGAATAATTTATGACTTCATCACTTCAGTCCTTCACCACTGTTTTGTGTCTCTTTCTGATCATCAGTTTCTATTTAAGTTATTAGTTTCTAGGAGTTTCCCTCTTGATTAATTCCTCTGCTGCTCGTCTTTGTGTTATTTCGTGAACTTAACCTCTACGACTGATCTAACCTATCCTAAAAGAAAATGCAGTTAAGTTCGGCTAAATTTGTTGATTTTGAAATAGATGATTTGTGGAGAGGAAAGAATAGAAGTACCGCCAAATCCACATTCATAGGATCCGACTGCAGTTTTCCGGGGACATAATCAAAGGAGTGTTTGTCAATTAAATAAACGGAGATATCCGGTAACGTAAGATTTTATTTTCTTCTTTTTGTCGGTTTCAAATTCAAAGTCATCTGACAGAAAGTGTTTAGCACAGACTTTCATCCTGTCAGTTACTTCATTAACACTTTTGAGATCAACGCGTTGTATAGGAACCATTTATTTCGTTGACTATATTCGTTCTCATATGGAAAACTGAATAATGACACCTTTTCGGTTCCATCGGTCTTCTACCCACTTTTGCAACCTCCAACGCAATATTTGTATGGCATGGTACAAAATAATAGTTATACACGAAATGAGTTGACAGTCAGTTGAAATTTAAGTTCACGTGAACACAACATGGTAGCATCGAGGAATGTAAGACGATGAATGAAGACAGTGGATTTATCAGGTTATCACTCCTTCGGCATTGAGTGAGTCATTCACTCGATGATTGAAGCCATTCGCATCAATAGAGTAAATAACTGCACCATGATTATTGGTTTTTTTTCACACAATGCATACATGCACACAAGGCAAATCCACTTTTCAATCTCGCATCAAGAAAGCAATTTGTCACTCTACTGACAATGCATCGGCCTGCGCTCAACAAATTCGAATTACACGCACACGCTTACGTCTTTATTGACAATATCTGTGTCTTGTGTTCCCCCGTAACTGGTGACTTTTGTTTTATATTCAGAGGTGATAATTAAATAGTCGGAAATGCCGCATCGCAATTCAAAAGATGAGGTGCATAAAAAATCTATCCTTTTAACATCATGGCTTCTAAAACCTCGAAGTTCACTCACGCCAGCATCTTCAGCTGATACCCCTACTACCTCCGCAACTGCGATCCAATCATCCACAACTGCGATCCAATCATCCACAACTGCGATCCAATCATCCACAACTTTCGATCCAATCATCCGCAACTGCGATCCAATCATCCACAACTGCGATCCAATCATCCACAACTGCGATCCAATCATCCACAACTGCGATGCAGTCATCAGCAACTAAAATCCCTACACAATCTGCAACTGCGATTCCTAGTGTTTTGCATTCATTACCGAAAGACATATTTGGCGCTGAACTAAAGCAACCTCGACTTAAGTCATATCCAAGAGACAAGGACAACCGCTGCTTTCGATCACAGTGGTTTGGCCAATTCCCTTGGCTGGAATATTCCGTCGAAAGAGATGCAGCGTACTGTCATCCCTGCAGGATATACGCTACCAGAAGTTCAAAGGAATTTGAGTCGGTCTTCATCAAGGCAGGTTACAGAGCATGGAAAACCGCTCTTGGAGACAAAAGAAAGGGATTTGTTCATCATGCTGAAACTACGACGCACAGAAATTCAACCATTGCTTGGAATGAGCAGAAAAACAGAGAGGACAGCAGAACATCGATATCTTACCTCATGAACTCCGACATTCTAGAAAAGAGGAGATATTATGTCCAGTCCTTGATTGAGATAGTACAATTTTTGGCAACTAACGAATTGCCATTTAGGGGTGATGATTCAGACAGTGGTGTATTTCTCAAGATGTTCAAATACACTCTTCGAAAGGATAAAAAGCTTGCTGACATTGAGCCCGGAATTCCTCGCAATTCCACCTACACATCTCCTACAATTCAAAATGATTTAATTGACACTCTTGCAAACGTCGTTGCAAGAGGAGTAGCATCCGACTGCCTAAACGCTGACGTTCCGTTTTTTACACTTTTAGCAGATGGAACGCGTGACAAGAGCAACATCGAAAATATCTCCATTTCAGTTCGATTTGTTAAGAATGGGAAAGTGGAAGAATGCCGTCTCTGCATGCCTATGTCTGCGAAACTGGATGCCTCATCGATGACCGACGTTATTTTGGAGAGCTTGGCAAAGTACAACCTTCCGATGGAGCGATTGCTTACCCAATGCCATGATGGAGCCAGTTCAATGAGTGGCAGACTCGCAGGAGTGCAAGCTATCATACAGAGAAGAGCCGGAAAAGAGGTACCATACGTACATTGCTTTAACCACCGACTTCATTTGGTTATTGTGGATCTAGTTTCTAATATCTCAGCAGTGAGGTACTACTTCGATCAGTGTGCAGTGATATACAAATTTTTCAAATGCCAATCAATTGTTGATATGTACAATGGGACGAAATTGAAGCCATTACTCGAGACACGTTGGTCAGGACATCACGATGCCACAAAGCGTCTTATTGACAACCATGCAGAAATTGTCTCAACGTTGAAAGAGATCAGTAAGTCAATGAATTTGGAGGGCGATCTACCATCGAGAGCCATCGGATTGCGAAAAATTTTGTGTCGACCTAATTTCATGTTCATAGCTGTTGTTATGAAGCGCATACTGGGGATTTTGATGCCAATCGACAAAGCATTGCAAAGTCATGCATGTGATCTGCGAAAAGCCATGGAATTAATCTCACAGGTCAAAAAAATGCTCAATGAAATGAGAAGTGAAGAAGTATTCAGTGATATATTGACAGAAAGTAATGCTTTCATAAAGGACCAAAAAAGTGACCATCCATCTCGCAAGAGAAAAATAAGTACCCTTCTGAGAGACAGTGTTGCTCTTGCGGCTGTCAGTGGCCATCAATCTGATATAGACAGCATAAACACCAAGGCAGTGTACTTCGAAATCATCGACCTTGTCACACAGAAACTTTATCGACGCTTTGAAGAAAAGGATTGGTTGTACAAGGCTTTGCAAGTAAGTTTCTCTTCTGCTCAAACACTACATAGGAAAATAAAATGTCGTTAACAGGTTTTGCATGTGAACAATAATAAATATATAAATAGCATTAACATCTATTTTCATAAAGTCAAATAATAATCTTGCTTTTAGGCCTATTTGTTATCGTCATTGACTAATCATTGTCGCTATTGACATATCTAGATTCTTTTATGAAATATTTTCTAGACTTCATTTACCAAATCGAACTATTTTGTGATAAGATCATCATATAACAAGCAAAATCCCTCATCAAATGTCCATAGCTGGAGAATTCATATGCAAGCCGTGTGTTTTAATTCTTTACTATCGAAGATTAAATTCTAAACTTAATGGTGCTGTAATAGTTAGCTACTGAAAATTGAGTAGTTGCTTTTTTTTCTGTAGGGAACTATACCAGACGGAGACGAATTTTTAATCAAGACTACGGTTGACCCGCTCAGCCGACTGGGAATTACGATTCCAGATGAAGGCGAATTAGATTTGGTGAGACGCTATCTCAAGAAGAAAATCAACGGGAGGCCTACTTCCACACTTCTCGATGTTTTGCGTAATCAAAGAGAGGCCTTCCAGTGCACATACGATTTATTTGCGGAGGTGTCAACAATGGCCTGTTCCACTGCTGTCTGTGAGGCGTCGTTTTCGGCACTTACCCGCATTGATCGGCCACAACGACGAAGCATGGGGCAGTCTCGACGAGCCAGTTTGTGCTTTTTGACTTTTGAGAAAGATAGGGTGGAAAATATTGACGTTCAGTCTGTCTTGAAGACATTTATCAATGTTCACAAACGCTTACAACTTTTTTGAATTACATTTGAATACTTAATCTGTGCATATTTTAATTTAGCTAACTTGCGATTACAATAGAAAGTACGAAAATACAGATATGTGAAGCACAGGAATGTCAAATATGCATGATTAGGTATATTGGTTATGTGCTTCATTGAATATAAAAATCACAAACGCTTGCCCCTCCAGTCAAAAGCTGAGCCCCCCCCCTGTAAATCCATTCTGACGACGGGCCTGGTGTGACACATTTAAATGTCTCCTATATGTTTCTATGGTAGACAGAAATTTAGCGAATTTTGCATTAACTGGCCCGTTGGATCCATAATTTCATATTTCGACTTCGCTGGTGCACCAACTTTTTACTGATTACCAGCAGCATTACCGGTTGTCAGCAATTCATGCCGCTAAATGATTGACACATGAAGGTGATGTTTGCTTTCTATTGTTCGTCATAGAGTAGTTACTTAACTTGATGCAACAAATGTAACAATGTAACGCTCGCGATAGTTCAAGCAGCTCCATTTAGTTTACAGAATTCTTGAATATCATTGAAGACTAAATCAAATTTCCACTTGGACTTTCTACAACGGACATTTGTCGATAGAAATTTTTGCTACCACAAACATACACGGTATAGTTGACCATTTGAATGATTCATGAAAAAATGGTCAATTTAGCAACGAATTTTGGAAGTAATTGATGCCCACTTTAAGCACTCGCAAAAACAACTTGGAAGCATTAAAATGAAAAAATCGTTTCAATTCATGAACTTCAAGAAGTCTAATTAAAAAAATTGAAGCATTTTGTTAATTTCAATAATATTAGAAAATGGTCGCAACATTTACACATAGACTAACAGATTGAATCGGTGACTGTAATCAATACTTACATACATTTTCCTGAAATAGCAGCGTTATTCTACTATCATGACAGTGTTATCACAACAAATACTCGCAGTTTATTCGCTACATTTCCAGCTCTCATAGGTGAAATTCACATTGTTTTTTCTAGCTTTTTCTATTTTTATCATGAAGGCCATCAGAACTCGTGGTGAATGGATTTTTCAGTAAATATGGAAATTATAAACTTAAAATCCATTCTTTACAATTTACTTAGCTTGACATCGACCATACCGACGGATCTACAAGCAAAAATAAGTGGATAGTTAATCAAAAAAAATAAAATATTCCAATTTCTGAAGTATGAATATCATTCTCTGATGCGGCATGAGTAGGTAAAGTCTAGGAGAATATATTTTCAAATTAATATCACGACTTTCAATGCTGTGTTGCCATTATTAGAGCGGAATACTCGTACTTGAATTGCATGTGATCTCTTAAATGATATATTTTATTTATTTTTTTTCAACAGGGAATGGTCATTCTAAGAATGTACTACACCTTCGATGTAGACTGCGACGCAACGGTTTTGAAATTCCCTCAAGATACGATGACATGTCAACTATCATTCGTCAGTGATTTGTTAACATCAAGCATTGTTCTGGTGACAAGAGAATCTACGAAAGATGAAATGATTGCCTTCAATAACGAAGGTTCAGAGTGGCATGTTACGGACTTGACTTTCAAACCCACAACAGAAAAATTGAAAGTTCTCAACCTATCGTACGAATTCTCAGCTGTTACTGCAGAAATCAAAGTTAAAAGGTCCGTAGGATATTATTTGGTTGTCCTACAGCTGCCAATTTTTATCATGAGCTGCTTGCTAGTCCTGTCGACGTTCATTTCAGTAATAGACGGAGAAAGAGTGAATTTTGTAACTCAATTGTGTCTCACCTATATTGTGTTTCTCCTACTTCTAGATTCAATTCTTCCCACATCAGGTTTGCCACTTCTATCTGTTTGTGTAATCGTTTGTTTCTTTCTAGCAGTAATAAATGTTCTTGAGTCTGTTGTAATCAGATATTGGCTATCGCTAGCTGAGACAGAAACAGATAATTATACTGTGAATGAGATTGAACCAACAGAAAGCAGAACCAGCCATATTTTAGAGAACGGAGACAAGGAAGTCAGAATTGAAAGATATAGAAATGCTCGACGACGACCATGGCGATTACATGTAAAACGTTTGGATTGGGTTACTTTAATCGTGAATTCTCTAACAGTTATTGGTCTTATGTTGCTGAATATCTTCATCGTGTATTCGTAGAAATAATTGTAGATACAACATTGTGTAAAATATGGTGAGGACATTCATTAACCTGATCTGATGTCGTTCTTGTAAATATTCTCCATCCTTTCCTCGCATGCTATCAAATATTCGCATTACGTGTCATATATTTTTCCTCTTTGAAAAATAATCATTCCCACTGTGATATCAAAGTCATTTTCATATTTCTGTAATTTCAGCTTTTTTGGATCATTTTCTTATTCAAAAAAATGAATTTGGATAACATTGTTATCATTACTATTTTATTTCATTTGAATGAATTTCCATAGATTATGTGCTTTGACTGAGGCAGCCAATTCAGGCGAAAATGATTTAAAATATAGAAAATTGTTGTTTTTGGTGCGCCAATGAGTCACATCTATATTTTGGTATAATTGCGAAATTTTTATTTAACTTCCTTCTAAATGCTGAAAAATGGAAATTGATTTCACATTTCTTTTTTGATATACCATCTAAAAAAAGGATTTTTTAATTTTTATAGGAGGTTAGGCTCCATCGTTGAAGTGCCATCATCATGATAGTCTATGGGTATGGAGGATGGGTATCATGGGAAGCTGTATGTGTCTGAATTGCTTGGGACATCTAAGCTTTGGATTCACTTATAGCCAATAATCATTGATAACTTGATGTACTGCAAAAATAATGTATTGCACATTCTTCGCATTTCTGCACGCTAACTTTCTTCTATAAACTCAACCTATTTTTGCAAATAAATTTATAGAAAGCATCAAACGCATCATTCTTTCTATGAGTCTGAAGAGAGCATTGCTATCGAATGTAAGTATATGAAAGACACTGGTGAGCAATATTCAGCAATTAATAAATAAGCTACTAGAAGTTCTCGAAATATCGGATTTTATTTTGATGACATTACCAAATCAAATTGAACGGAAGGGTCGTGGAGTATGCATCACAATGGAAGCAAAATCTCGGAGCAGAAAAGGATTTTGCCAAGCTAAAAACTATTTTTCCCGAAAGACTGACAGAATTACGAGTAGATCCAGTATTACTTATCAATGCACAGTAGTTATGATGATCAATTTCGTGATAATTAGTTGATGATCAAAATAGTTGCTCCATACCACGATCGAAGCATCACTGAAATTGCAGTTACTCTTTGAAATTGCAGTCAAATTTAAGTCTACTCAAATTTAAGTTTCTATGCATCAACATCCAACTTTTTCGAAAAGAAAATTTTGAATCTATTTTGATTCAAAATGCAGACTGCCATTCGAATGAAGCATGTGCACAATTTTATTATCTGTCAGATTATGACGTATACTCATCACATGACGAAGACGCATGACCATGGTATTTGGCACTTTGCTTTGTTGTAATCATGCTGTCGGCAATATTGAGCTCAGGCCTTGTCAATAATGTTTTTTTTACTGACCTGTGCACAGATCGTGACAATCTTATCTGACGTATCTATGTGAAAGCCAAGTATCATCGAGTTTAGTAGCTTAATCCAAACTAGCCCAAACTTGTCACACACTCAGTCCAGAACCCTCTCCCGATTCCAAAAATCTATCAAAATAACATGCAGCTCCACATGCCTAAATGTACATTACATATTTTGGAAATTATTATTTTGAAGTGAGGGATAAGAGTTAAATTTAATTTTGACAAAAGACAATCATTGCCATTGTGAATGATGTACTTTATTCCTGAAAAATCAGCTACAGGGAAAATTGACATATGTCTTGACTGTTTACCTGACGTTGCTTTGAAGCAAGAATTTTGAGCGAATATTAAAGAGAATAGTGAATGAGTCAAAAAGTTCTGCAATCAAATTGTAGGGTTACTAGTACTAGCAGTACAGCATGAACTATCTATGAACTATAATGTCAAGTTTTAATTCGTAAAAAAAATCTAAAAGCATCAAACAGGATCTTTAAAACTCATGTATGTCAGCCTATGGGAAAAAAGCTGTACTACTGAACCCTAGTTTCTGGAAAAACCTCATGCGCATATGAAATGGATTTGAATTCATTTTAATTGGGCATTAGGCGATGAAATCGTTTTATGGCCGGACGTTAACTGAATTGATCTTGATTGCATATGGATTCGACTTATTCAATTCCGCTAAAATGTCATTGATATGTAGAAAACGCATATAGTTTGAATTTGAAATCCTTTTTTACAAAACTATCATCATCAATTGTATGTATTTCAGACGACAAGTATTTTCGTACATTTGATCATCAATATCACTGGCGAGAAGTAAAATCCTGATGGAGCAATCAGCTAGGTGTTTTTTTCAAACAACAAGATGTAGGCATTTAAAATTCTGCGAACAAAGCAATAAAATGCACATTTTTTAATAAAAATCGCATTGATAAAAGCATTATACAAATTTTAACAAAATTCATTACTAAGAAAACACAACAAATGCACAATACAAAGGAGGAAGGATTTTCCACCTAAATACAGTCTCTTTATACTTCTTGATATTCATCGTTTCAATGATATCGGATAGATAATGCAATACCGGTACTAATTTTTTTCTTTTCCATCTGAATTTTCAACAACTTGCTCAGATGAAAGATGTAGTAGGCTGCGAGTACACAACACAAATATTAATCAAAATAAGAATGGAAACGGTTACGATATTTATTATGAAAGTGACCCATTCCAGCCTTTTGGCATAAATGGCCCATGGATGTCTTGAAAATTCCCTCACTTTGATCTCTTGATCTTCACGCGTAAAAAATCGTCATTTCTGCTTTTTGCGACTAACTCGTATTTTGAATAGGCCTCTTCCTCAATTTAAGCCAAACGCAGCTAATCCCTTACCACAACAGCTTCCACGAGATTCATCACTGCTAAGAAAAAACAGACAATTACACACACTGAGAGAATGGAGAGACCGCACTTAGGGAGAATTGAGTCGACCAACAGAAGGAAGACAATGTATGTCAGACATAGTTCAGTTATCAGCACCATCAGCAACGGAAATAAATGTCGAAAGAACAATCAGGCTACTTATAATGAGAATTGGTATCTGAAGCACGACTAAATAATATCCGAGTGATCGAATGACTTTGATTTTAGCGGTCACAGCTGAAAACTCGTATGTCTGTCCCAAAACGTTGAGATTATCGATTGTAGGTTTGAAGGTTAATGATGTGACTCGCCATTCATCGTCATTGTTATCAAAAGCAATCATTTGTGCATCTGAAGGGTTAGTCTGGAGTTTTACGCTCGATGACTCCAATGAACTGACGAAGGACAACGAGCATACTAATGTATCGCGAGGAAACTTCAGGACATACGATTCGCAATTTGTATCGAATGTGTGGTGCATTCTTAGAATCACCATTCCCTGTAGATAAAGAGAATTAAGAGAATAATTATGAAGATAAATTTAATACAAACAACATAAATTAAATCATAATGGATTGCTGTTGTAAAAACTATTTAAAGCGAAATAGGAAAAATATTTGAAAAAGTGACCTCTAAGCTTGCTGTAATATTACATCTTCGATAGCAAAAGCAACAACATTGTAATTCACTTTTTAATCTCATTGAAATCTTTTTAAGTTTTCTTGGCACGATAATGATAGAGCTCTCGCATAGGATTCTTTCGAGGCTCGACCGAGAATAGTGTCACTTCACATTTGAGCTTCACTAGTTCATATTGCCTCTATTCAATCTCAGTTGCATGTGCGCGAAATTCATGCAGCATTTTCTAGATAAGATAAAATTCATTTTATAATATGTGCACTGCCGATGGGACAAATGGAAGACAGTTCAAAATTGTTTTTAAAAATCTTTTCGTGCTTTGTACATATTTCAAAACATTGTTTTCAAAGTTGGCCATAAACTATAAGTTCATACTGTTATAAATCTGGTCATAAAACACTTCTTTCATGCATGAAATTTTAATCAAAATGTTTAAGCATATTCTAGTTATTGATGAGTTGCCTATGACAGACAACTTGCAGACCGGAGCTTTGATATTACATTCACAGCGAGCAGATTAAAGCACAGGAGCCAATGCATCAACTGTATCCCTTGCTCTAGGAGGAAAATGGGAACAATGCAACCAAAATACTAACAAGAAACATGTAGTCGACGCCGACAAAGAAGTAAGCTTGTCGTATAATGTCATCGACATATTGTAGGCTTGCATCTCACGCATCAAAACAGCCTTTGTCGATATATTCGCTAGGTTGTTTATTTGAAAAATAGACAATGTGAAATGTTGCAGTCAAAAAGTGATTCTATTTTTAAAGCTTTAAAACAAACATAGTTGTTTTAAACATTGTTTAAAACTACCGTTTCTAAAACCATTTTTGGAAGCAAGGTATCTAAGACATAAACAAAAACATGAATATAAACTATGTTAAAGACCTAGCTTTTAAAGAATGATTTAAAGGATGCTTTTATCCTCTTGACAGCTATTCAATTGATATAGGAAACCTAAAATTATTCAGGGAAACACAACATGTTCTAATTGTGTTTCACACCAATGTATGCTAACTCCAATAATGAACATTAATCTAAGTACTTGTCCAAGAATTATCTATTATATGTAATATGTAATATGAGTAGTGAAAACTGTGCCCTACTTGCGAGGGATAGGTACATGGATAGGTACATGTAAAGTTTAGTGTTATCAATAGGTACATGGATAGGTACATGTAAAGTTTAGTGTTATCAATAGGAACATGGATAGGTACATGGATAGGTACATGTATACTTTAGTTATCGATAGGCACATGGATAGGTACATGTATAATTCAGTGTTATGAATAGGAACTTGTATGAGATCTGTTTTACTGGATAGGTACATGTGTTTGGTACACTCAGTTGAGTACACTGTGTTTCGGAACGTCTATGATCGAACTTGTGTGGTTTGGTTCTGAGCACTTGGGTACGTACCGATAGACGTCCGTTGTTTGATTTTGAATGGGTTTGCTCAATTGCGACTATTGTGACAATTATTTTAAATGTAGCACTATTTAGATGTGAAACTTTAATGTGCAGTTATGATTTAGTTGCTCCCCAATAAGAAAACCAATTCCAGAACTATGTTTAAAGTGAAAAAGACAAGAGATTTACAATGTAAGTTTAATTCAAGCATGAAAAATAAATGATGGGTGTAGATCACGTCCCTCAGGCGACTCCATGATCTTTAGGAAGTCATCACACCATTCATGAAATGTTTTATTGTTGCTAAAGTCATGATCGCACTCGTGTACCGGACACTTCACTGGTAGTCCATTCCGCCTTTGAAGTGCTGACACAGTCAAGGTCTTCCACAGGGCCACTTTGCAGCCGCAAGACAGATGCATGGTCATGTCCAACTGACCTCCCATAATGACTTGGCTGTCATTTTGAAAATAAAATAGTGGTTTTGAGGACATGCTTCTTGTTATGGAACGTTGAGGATAAGTACTTAACAGTTTGGAACAATGACATCCTTTATATAGTTATATATATTCTTTAGGGAAGTTCGGTACCTCTCTGATTGGCTGTTAGGATTTCCTTTGTTTAAAAAGTATATAAGTCCGAGGTTTGTACCAATTCTTATCAAAGGTTCTAATCCTCACGTTTACAAGTTACAATTATTTTAAATCTACAAGTCATAATGGATCGCAAACAGAAAGCCGCAGTTGAGAACGGTACTGCTGATCGTACCACTTCGCCAGTGGAACGTACCAATACACCTCCCCAATCTCCGATGGAGCGATCGACAACACCAAACGAGCCGGTGGTGTTCACCCAAGCCCCTGCATCGCCCGACTACTCGAGTGATGAAGATAGTGACGTATCAATCGAGACGATGCGTCACATGAATAAGAAGTCCATGCGAACACCACTTTATGGACGGGTCACGGTCAAAGTCAAGAACGCCCCGAAAAAGTACCACACCAAACGGGTGTTCATGAGGATGGAGCCGAACGAGCGGAACCTCACAACCGCTCTCGAATTTTCAGTCATCGACCTTGACACACCACGTCGCTGTCCCTGTGCGCCCAAGAAGACCAGGATCCATGTCCAAGTGGACTTGAAAAAACTTGTACCCTTTCCTTACCTTGATGACATTTAGTGTGTTTTTTCTTAATCTCTTTATTTAATATTCATTTGTATATATGAACAGACTTGTTTTATCATTTCACAAATCGGTCTTCAATTAAGGTCTGAATGGGAAAGGGGAATAACTATCTACAATTAATGATGTTCAATAACTGAATTGAAACAAAAAATCAAGTATGAAGACTTCAACTTGAAATAAATAGGAACATATAACTTTTAAAGAAACAGTTATGTTGTTAATTTTAAAATGCTTGTAGCAGTCCAGGATGATATCATACATGTGTCATACACGACACCATAAGAATGAGAATGAAAAGACCTTTAGAATGATATAAGGTATGTACCTATTCGATGGGAAAATCCTAGTTGTATGCTACTGTATGCAAGCAGACAAATGTTAGATTTTTAAATTCACTAAGTTTTTAGCCCATTCTTTAAAGACATGTAGCTCTCTAGTTATATGTCATACATGTGTCAAACAATACACCATTAGAATCAGCATGAAAAGAGCATTCGAATGATATATTGTATGTACCCATTTGATGAAAAAATCCTAGTTGTATGCATCGGTATGCAACTTGAAAAATTCCAAGTTTTTTTACAAAAATGACTAAGTTTACAAATTTTCAAAGTTAAAGTTTTACAACCAAAAATGACCATAATATACAAACCTCTACACTTGACCTTGACCTTGACCTTAGACCTGACCTTGACCTTTGACCTTCATACACTTCATACACTTCATACACGGCGGGGGGGGGCCTGAAAATTTCTCGGGCGCTTCGCGCACTCGAAAATTTATTTACCCATGGGTTCCGGGTGCCATAGATACTCTTCTTGCTTCCCTAACCCTAACCTTAACCCTAACCTTAACCTTAACCTTAACCTTAACCCTAACCCTAACCCTAACCCTAACCCTAACCCTAACCTCAACCCTAACCCTAACCCTAACCTTAACCCTAACCCTAACCCTAACCCTAACCCTAACCTTAACCCTAACCCTAACCCTAACCTTAACCCTAACCCTAACCCTAACCCTAGTATTTTAATTTGATTATTTGAATTTTGGCGCGAAATTCAAATTTTCGAAAAAGTCTTTAAATTTGATTATTCGAATTTTGGCGCGAAATTTGAATTTTCGAAATTTAGCGCTTAATTCAAATTTTAATGTTCTATTCAAACCACATGTTTTATATCTTCAAATATGAATCATTATATGACTATTAATAATAACATGTATATCAAATAATACATCAGTCCATCAGTTCATATTACTTTGAATTCACTCTACTGTTTACATGTAGAAATCTTTCAACACATATGATGGCACTTCACTCTACTGTTTACATGTAGAAATCTTTCAACACATATGATGGCACTTCCATTTCTAAGGTTAAAAATAAACCAGCTGTTCCAATTCTTGTTTGAGTTATCAATTTTGTTTAACCGTACCAATTCCAGGATGTGATGTCATAAGGTCTTTGTTCATA
Organism: Prostheceraeus crozeri; assembly: GCA_907163375.1. Classification (NCBI taxonomy): domain Eukaryota; kingdom Metazoa; phylum Platyhelminthes; order Polycladida; family Euryleptidae; genus Prostheceraeus; species Prostheceraeus crozeri. The sequence goes on from CAJQUW010001813.1 coordinate 39,133, forward strand.
GTTGCTTTGTCAATTTCATATATAAAGAAGTTGCACACAACGAATTTTCACTCATTTTCAAATTATTTAGTGTCCATAACAGACGTCGTTCTTCGTTCCTCCGTTCTCCGGTTCTTATTACAATTCTAAAGTGAGTTTTATTGTCATGTTCTGATACTTTATAGGATATTCGGGAGTAGGAACATTATTAAGTTTTTATAACCAAATAGCTTAAAATATAGAAGCTTGGGTTTTTAGGATAGGAACACTTTATGTTATATTATTAACCATGTTTTTTTTTTAATTTTTCATCCTATATTAAGTCACTGAGCGAGAGACATGAATATATCAGTTTAAATGTAAGTGTATTTAAATCAACAAGATTTTCACAGTTTGTAAATCAATAAAAAGATACCTAAATAAAGCCTTCATCCATTTTCAATATTCAGTCTGTCATCTGCTAACAGATGTATAAAATTCAAGCTTGTTTAATTAAAGCAATTGAGGATTGGTTCAAATTTTCGAAATCTCATTTTCATTCTGTTATTATTTCGAAATTAAATAATGATTAATCAGCTGCTTCCAAATTTTATGTTTTTTTTATGAACAAACCCTTTTCGAATAAATATCTAATTTTCGACTTTCGGTTTCAATTTCAACTTCAAATTTTATTTCTTCTTAAGATTTGTCAAATATTAATCTAGTACTTAATAAAGGTTTGAAGATGGTACATAAATGATTTCTCATTTAAAAAGAGATTAAATTATAACAAAATTTTTTTATCCTCTACAGAAATGGTTCGACAAGAAAGCATCGCACGGCAACGTCTCATCTTCCATTTCTGTGAGACTTGCCAACTGCCCGTTCGACATGCGAACAAAAGCGGGCATAAGGAATGCTCCTTCCGAGAGGACTACACCTACCTCTACTGTCTCACGTGTAAGAGGTATGAAAAGAGCGATGCAAAGGCAAATAGTGACTCCGCGAAAGCTTTCATTGCCAAGCACACCCCTTGTGCTCAACTAAATGGGAGAAAGGGGATTAACTTAACCTCCAAAGTTATTGTGGCCGAAAAATTGCGAAATGTAAGCATTTCAGTTATTTATTAGTTCTCAATGTGAAATTAAACATGAATTTTTCCTACTTTCAGCTGTTTCCTAGTGTTCAAAGCTGCCCAAAAATTCCGCACTTACCTTCACCGAGGAGCAGACTACCTTCGAGTCCCGTAAGTGTCATTACATAGGTCTCAGTCAACAATAACTGAAAATGCATCAAGTATTTTTAAAAACATACATACTTCGTCAATGAGTTGCAAACATGTCATCATATTTTTCGTTGCAGTCTATGCGATCTCTGTCGCTGAAGAAGCATCACAGAAGCTTCTTGTCTACGCCGGCGACAACAACGTCGGTAGAGGACAATGAGGAGAAACCGTATTCAATTCGCGAGTCATCGGAGGATTCGGACTCCTCATCCGAGGATGAAGCCACTACTTCAGCGACTTCATCTCCGACGTCCTCTTCCGACGAAGATGATGATTCTGATGTACATGTAAGTATATGACTGGTTAACTGCATGTGTGCAGAACTGTTTTCATTAAAATTTATTTTAAAACTCACTTGATTATTAATATATTCGTCTACAATTGATTAATTCATCTTTCAGAATGATTCGGTGACTCTTAACAAGGCGAGGGGATCCGATCAAGAAACCGCAATCCAGCAGGAGGTAAGAGGAATTCACATTTGTATCTAATTAATGTCAAAAAATGGTAAATGGATGATAAACAATTGTTCCTTTCAATTACAGGACTCCGTGATGTTTGCGTCTCAAGCGGAGATCTCATTCTCCAACATCCGGGCGTCTCCTAGCTGGAATGTCCACCTACCATTGTCGCCGATGATGACTATGGTCCCATCCTCAGCAGCTGATATCCCAGTCCCAGCTCCATCACCTCCAACACCTATCCCAGCCGCAGCCCCTTCCTCTCCAACACCTCCTATCCCAGCCGCAGTTCCTAAGGCTCCTCTCCCAGTACGCGAGTACAACGTAGACCTTGACGCAACGACGGAGGAGGAGGACATCGTAAGCAAGTTACGGCGGTGTCAAGAGCGACTGAAACAGTCCGAGGCTCGTGAGGCTCAGTTAATGGAGGACAACAGAGGTTTGGTTGAGTCCTTACAAAATATAACTCAATCAAACCTCCTGTTGGCCTCACAAGTAATTAACAGCCAACGACACGACAAAGAGACCTTAGTCCACGTCGAGTGCAGCGATAACACCATCCGTAGACTAAGACTGACGCGGATGGACGATTTGGGTGGCTGCAGTGAAAGCTGCAGCCACTTGAAACTATATCACAGTGGCATCGTGAAATGCGTCAAGCTCTAGCTTCTTTTCACTTTTGGAAAAAAATGATTACTTTGAATTTTATGTTTTCTCTTTACAACAGATCGGAACATATGGTATTGCCTAGTGATGACGCTGGCGTCATTAGATGATAGATGTACATAAGGGCTTGCTGATTTCAATCCTCATCAATAATCATGGTTGTCTGTACCAAGTGTGGAAAAGTGTTCACTCTCATAGGCAATTTGCAACGACATGAAAAATTTTGTAAGTTAGGAAAAACATATCAATGTAGCAAGTGTCCATATAAGACGAATAGGATGGATAATCTTAAGAGGCATAAACTTGTATGCAATAATAAACCGAATGATAGCATAACAGAGTCAAATTCAAATAATCAAAATATATCTACTTCTAAACCAACAACCAGTGCTTCAACTAACATACAAAGCTTTATGCAATACTGCTCTCGGTGTGGCAAAACGTATAACTCTATAAGTAGATTTCGACAGCATATGAATGTACATAACACAAATAGTGAGATGAATATGTATAATAACTATGGAACTGTTAGTCTCAGTGAAAGCGCACTCAATGGCCATGCACGTGTGTATGATATCACGCCAACAACACCTACTGTGGACATAACATCATTCTTAGAAAGCATGCGTTCCATGTTAGGGAATTTAGTGTCTGACTTACTAAGGAGCTATCAATTTCGCGGTCGTCTGATTGCACAAATTCGTTATGTCCGTTCTAATCCTCAAGAAGAAGAAGCTTTTCTCGCACACTTTAGCTCATCATCCTCAAACTATATTTATGACTATGATGCTTGGTTTCAGGATCATCTAAATAGTCTGATAAATCATATTGAAGCCTTCACAAAAAAGGGTAGCAATTGGATTATAGATGATGTACAAAATATAGAGTTCAATGTAATAACAAGTCCAATACTGTCAGGTGGACAATCATTTCCTCTACCAAAGAAGTTAAAAACTCTAGAGCTGTCATTAAGGTTAATTCAAATGCAAATGATTGCTTTCTATATGCAGTTTTATCAATATTGCATTATAATGAAGTACCTTATTCAAGGAATGAAGTAAAATCATATAGTGAGTGGACATCTGAGCTAAATATGGAAGGCATTTCCACACCAGTATCAATTAAAGATATTCCAAAATTTGAGAAAAATAATGATATTAAAATTAACATTCACTTTTATGAAAATGGACTCAAAGGTGTTCGTTATAATAGTAACTTTACTGGTAGGCAAACGGTTAATATTTTGCTAATTCTAAACAATGGAGCAGCACACTATTGTGGAATTCCAAAGCTGTCAAGATTATATAGGAGAACTTTAAAAAGACATAAATACTTCTGCGAAAGATGCACTCAGTCATTCACATATAAAACAACACTAGAACGACACTTCCAGTTTTGTATTCGAGGAAAAGCACAAATAGAAAAAATGCCATCGGATCTAAAAGTACTAACAAGTAGCATGGAATATCAACTAAGTCCTTCTTTAGTAATTTATGCAGATATAGAGTGCTACATTGATAATAAAATACATAAACCTGCGGCCATTGGAGCTTATCATGTCTGGCATAATGCCCTTCAATCAAAATTTGAAAACAAGTATTACCTCTTTGAGGGAGAAAATTGCATTATGAGTTTCTTGCACCACTTAGAAACTGTAGCCCAAGACTTATATGACAACCAATGTGCAACAACTAGGCAGCCAATGTCACTGTCAGCGGATGAAACAGCACGCCACGAGAATGCAGAATGTTGCAACAAATGTAAATCAAAATTCAGCGATGAAGTCATAAAAGTTCGTGATCATGATCATATCACCGGACGATATAGGCAAACATTATGTAGGAAATGCAATCTCCGGTTAAGACTTAACAGACGGGAGCTCCCCATATTTTTCCACAATTTTAAAAATTATGATAGCCACATCGTTTGCTATAAAGCGATTGGAAGAATGAAGTCTTGGAAATTAGATGTTGTAGCAGCAACTGCTGAAAAATATATAACTTTATCCGCCAGTGTCCCTGTAAATGAATACAAAGGGAAGACAGTATACTTTAAACTAAAATTCTTAGACTCATATCAATTTCTAAGTGCATCCTTGAGTGAATTAGCCAAGGGCTTGCAAACGTATGAGCATGTAGAGACATTAAGGGTAGAATTTCCACAATTAAGTGATAATGTTTTATATCAGAAGGGAGTGTTTCCATATTCATACTTCAAAAACTTAAACACGTTGACGGAAGACTGTCTACCACCACAATTTGAATTCTATAATGATCTTACTCGTGAGCACTGTTCCGATAGTGAATATGAACACGCTAACAAGGCGTGGATTGAATTTGATTGTAGCACATTTGGTGATTACATGCTGGCATATCTGAAGTTGGATGTTTTATTGTTGGCAGACATATTTGAAGTGTTTAGAGCATTGAGTCAACGTGAGGATGAAGTCGACCCTGTACATTTTGTCAGTCTCCCACATCTTAGCTCTACCTCAGCACTAAATTTCTCTTCCAATGATCCCCCACACTACATACAAGATGAAAATATGTACAATCTATTTGAACGAGGAATTAGAGGGGGTATGACTTTCACCAACATTCACCGAGCGCGTGCACGCATTGAAGAATTAGGAAATAATACACATGAAAGTCGACATTTGACCTACTTAGATGTTAATAACCTTTATGGTTCTTCACTCAGTAGAAATCTACCCCACTCAAATTTCAAATGGTTGAATGAAAGTGAATTAGATAATTTTTTAAATGAAGAAAATGTTCAAAATATAGATGATGATGGTGAAATCGGCTACATTTTTGATTTAGATTTAGAGTATCCTGCAGCCATTCATGATGACACTGCCGATTTCCCATTAGCTCCAGAAATGCAGATGATTGAAAAGAGAATGTTTTCACACTATATGAAAAATCTATATGAAAAAGTAAGACCAAATACACATTTTTCTTCTATCAAGAAACTTCTGCTCCATCAATTTGATAGGGAAAATTATGTAGTCCACTATTCAATTTTAAAATTTTACTTGACCATGGGCATGAGAATCAAGAAGATTCATAGTGTCATAAAATTCACACAAAAGCCTTGGTTAAAAACATACATTGATATGAACTCTCAAAAGAGGGCTCAATCAAACACTGACTTCGAAAAGTCATTCTACAAATTGAAAAATAATTCTTTATATGGTAAAACAACGGAAAATGTAAGGAGAAGGAAAAAATTTAAACTAGTCAACAATGAGAAACAACTACTGAAATTGTCAAATCATCCTCTCTATGTTCAACACAAAAATTTGATGAAGATCTGGTTGGTATGGAAATGTACAAACCTTCAATAGTTTTAAATAAATTAATATATGTTGGTCAAGCAGTACTTGACTATAGTAAGTTGGAAATGTATCAATTATATTACAATGATCTAAAAGGATGTCCACTGATAAATAGAACGCGGCTTTGTGGAGGTGATACCGACAGTTTCTTCCTATGTTTATACACATCATCATCTGTCCGTCTGGAAGATATACTTCTATACTTCGGTGAAGAGTTTGACTCTTCAAACTATGACAGTCATCACCGACTATACTCAACTACAAACAAAGCTAGATTAGGTTGTTTTAAGGATGAGTGTGCTGGAAAGTTGCTTGAGGAAATGATCTTACTAAAACCGAAAATGTATTCAATGAAATATCTAGACTCTACGAATCATAGCATCAAACGTGCAAAAGGAATTCAGAGAGAAGCAGTTAAAAAATTGAAACATAATGACTATAGGAGTGTTTATTATAGTGAGAATGATACAACTGAAGATATGACAATTATAAATTCAAAAAATCACATAGTTAGCACAAAATCATTTAGGAAGCGAGGTCTTTCACTTTGGGAGGATAAGCGCTGTTGGTTGGATAAAAATTTATCATTACCATATGGACACTATAGCCTAGGTCTTCCCCCACCGTCGAAGAGAAGGAGATGCCTTCCTGTCACAGGTGATGTAGAATAAGTCTAAATGAAAACAATATAATATTCCACTTGTAATAGATCTTGCGATTGCTGCATCTTCCGACATGTAGCAACACTTACTAATACATAAGTAGTCTTACTAAAATTGAAATTTCTACATCTTTCCGATATGTAGAAATGATTACTAATAAATAGGTAGTCCTAATGTGAATGAATATGTGAAGAATTTGTACTCAACATCATTCCGATATGTTGAGCTAATAAAATAACAAACTTTAGGCAAACATTAAACCTAAATTTGAAACATAGCTTTCGGAACATGCCTCATTACATTAGAACATGGAAACTTAGTGACGTTCAAAACGTTCACATAACAAATTCTAAAAGAATAGCATTTCGTCATTCAATAGCAAATAGTGATCGAAAACATCGTGGCGTTTGCATTAGTATTGACTCATTGCCTTCACTGAAAGACTTTGCGGATCTCATTGACAACCATAAGACTCGGATCAAGATTCCTCTCGATGACAAGGTATGGATAAAGTGTGATTCATCAGTCAAATTATACGTCGGTTTACCAAAACGTGAAGATGTTGAATATCGATTTTTTCGTTTCAGTGACGTCACATGGGAAACCTTTACAAGGGAGATACTACCACAGATAACGTCATTCATTAAAGATGGAGGACATCAAACGGTTGGAAGTTGTAAATCGGATGTTAACTACAAAAGCAAAGTCAAAACTCAATCTACAAGAGATCGAGAGGAATATACCCAACCGAAAACAATGGTTACTGATAAAACGCAAATTGAAGCCGACAACGAGCTTACATCTTGGAAGACCCTCAATGTTAACATGGAGGATTCAGAGGAAGGACAGATCTCTCACTATCATATTCTTTCCAAATGGAACAATCCAATGTATTGGAAGGGTCATGGAGGGTGATCTCTCATATCTACACTTAACTTTGGAACATTTACTTGGTGATTCATTATCTGATTGGAAAGTGAAGACAATGACCGTGTTATGTGAATTACACTATCACTATGATTTCCGTAAAGTTACATCATCACATAATCTAACTTATGAAGTGGAGTTATTTCCAGCAGCTCAATTGACTAACTGGCATCCATATCATGTTCATGTGTTCCATAATGGAAAGATTGTGATAACCGGCATTAAAGACATAAGTGATGTGCCTCCCATCATATGTGATTTGAAAAAATGTTTCATGAAAACCAAATTGTAGATTTTGTATATATGTGGATAGATAATGAAATGTGAACATGTTTTTTGTATATATGTGAATAGATAATGAAATATGAGCATGTTTTTGTTTTCCTTATAAACCCTTGTTTTGGAAAAAAGAGAGCAAGTTAATGATACAACATAAAACTTTATTTCAAAACTGTTTCAACATATTTAGTAAGAATTACATCATTTTTATCACAGTTTTTTGAAAATAGTTCTAAAGCACTTTTACAGTTATTTTTCAATGGTCTCTCGTTGACAAAATAGAGTACATAGCCACCGCACATTAGAGATGTATTACTTTGAAGTGGGAACGATGTCACTTTCCTAACAGTCCAGGAGAACCTGTTCATCCATAATGCGATATCATGTAAACGAGGTTGATTAAGAGAGTCAAAATATTCGGCAACTTTATAACGATTGATGTATACAGCAATCCAATGTTTTTCCGGGAAGATTGTTGGTATCCGTATTGATGATAAGTGAACAAGGATAGAAAGGAATTGAATCAGGTAAATTATCTCTAGAAAAGACATTGAGAAATATTGTCTTGGAGTAGGGATGAGCTTTCCTCATTTTCCTCAAGATTTCTATGTTGCTTAAGTTACTCATCTCTGATGGCTGACAGTCACGTCTCTCATTCTTGTTATCTCAACTTTGCTATCATAGATAGCATAAATGAGACAAGTAATTGTTTTCTTCAAAGGTGACTCAAATGATACCTCCAGTCGTAGATTTCCAGGCTTTGTAACTCCTACGCTTTCACCACCTAGATCTGCATCTGCTGTGAGGTTGTACATAATGAAGAAGTAGCCATTCTTGTACATATCCATTGTAATTCCATTTGAATCGTCTGTATTAAACATGTTGAGGGCGGTGAAAATAGAACCATATTCACGTGCGAATTTGCCATCTTTGAAATTAGGCTCATATGCTTTGCAAGATACAAATTTCCCATCCTGATAGAGTGCTAGTTTGCTAACATTAAAGTGTTGGAAATTGAATGGATTCTTTTCAAAAGCACCAATGAATGCCTCATTTTCCACAAATGTGATATACACCACCTTTGGCATTGCAGTGGGAAAAAGATTTGGGTAGGCATGTGAGGATGATCCCGCACCAATTGTGAAGTTTGTCAACACACTGTGATTAACTGGATATATTGCATTGTTTTTCCTCAATCCTGTCGCATGCTCGTTGATGACTGACGGGTTCATTGTTACTCGCCTTACATTGAGCACGGCATTACTTATGTTAACTTGATAGTTTGTAGCTCCAAAAGCCATTAACGCGAACTCAGGATTTGCACGAATAAATTTTATTTGCATTTTAAGCTGTGATAGCAGATATCTAGATTGACGAAGGAAATCAAGATAGACGGGTCCTTACAAGTATAATTCCTTTGAATCCGCTGTTAAATCCATTCGTCTTTTCAACCCTGTATTTGAGACATCATCAAATTTCCCTTGCTGATCATCATACCACCCAGAAACTTGCAAGTGTGACTGTTTAGCTTGCTTTTGAAATTGAGTCATTGTATGTATATATGCTCCATATGGATATGCTCGATCCCCTCCTTCAATCTGTTTGTCATTCAATATTAGATACACATCTGAGAACAGACTGGCAATAGGAAGATTTGCTAATCCCACTTTATACTTGGATGAATCGATATTTGTACCATCAGTCTTCTTAATTTGTATACACAACTCTAAATCAATGGATTGACAGTCAATATAATCTTGAGGATTGGCAGGTATATCAAACTGAATAGGCTGTTGGTTACCATCGATATTTGTTGTGGGGACTATGTCTACAATTGTTGAGGAGATGATGTCTGTCTGATGAGGGGGAGAATCGAAGAAACACAAAGCCGAATTGATACTCTGCATCGTATTAGCTCTACAAATATGTTGTCTTCCTTCGTTTTGACTTGTTTCTAGTAGCTGTGGAATTTCGTTTGCGCTTTCTTGTTTTCACTCGACGTCTAGATTTAGAACGTGCTGCTCTAGTCGGCTTTTTACTTTTCCTGCGTCTTTGCTTAGTAACTCGACCGGTTCCAACTTGTCTTGACTTCCTACGCTTCTTCCGAACTGTACGTCTCGTCTTTGTTAAATCATCTAATGCGTCTATGGCAGATTGCTGCGCGCGCATTTTCATAGATTCACCGATATCCTCACCTTGAAGCGCATCAGCTGCAACATTTGCACCAAAATCTAAAGCCCTGCTTCCAACACGCTTCATGATTGGTACGCCATACTTTTTGAGTGTTGGAAGAACCATACGTCTTAGTGCACCAAATATGCCTCCTCAAACTTGGCGTCTACCTCCAACAAACACGGGATAACCGCTCTGATATGATGGTCTACTGTAAATGCCTGTCATTATGACTATTGAATGACTATGGAAGTCACAATAGCGTAAAGCCTTATTCTCGTGACCTAATATGTAGGGTCAAAACAGTAACACCACCACAGAACGGTACTACTTCTCCTGCGTCATCATGAATTGATATGTCAATTCTATTGATGAAATTTCGGCTGATTGGTAGATACATTGTGTTAAAAATTCTCGATTGATTAGTTGCTTCCTTATGGATGAGAGAGGAAATGTGCGCAGAAGTGGGGCCTCAATGTCGCCAACCCTTGTATATTCAATAATGTTACAATAGACGTATAAGTTACTTATATCACGCTCTAGTGATGGGGCTGTATCGCCTATTGATGTACCTTCATAAATAGTTGATTTTGAGAATCCCAATGTGGTCGTTAACACGCTATCCAGCTTGATGAGAGTTCTTCCCTACCTTTAGAATCATGCGTTTCTTATGTGGGTCATAAGAAAAGTGATATTCATCTGCATCAAGGTAATCTACACCAAACTCATTTAACTTTGTACACAATTCAGATGGCGTTTTCAAGCTTTCAATGTTCAAATTAACTCTTTTTACAAGTTCACTGGAAGTAGACAATTCATCACCCGATATGTCTTCGCTGTATACGTGGATATCCCATGAAGCATTTGTTGATGCTTTGAGTTTAGAAGAGGACAATTGAACCTTGAATGTATCATTTAATTCTGTCAACCAAGGTGCGCTTTCAAGGCCCTTAAACATCCCAATCATTTCAGATCCAAATTCAATAACAGCGGACTCAGACTTTTCCAATGGTGTCTTTTTAGTAAAAACAAGAAATTCTTCCTCCGTTTCAACAGTAAATAAAGTTACTTTCTCTTTCTTATATTCACAAGTCATTAACGTTTCTGGCACTGATCCTTGAAACTTTCTTGCAAAGTCTTCAACACTTCTAATGACCTCAAATTAATTTTTTACTCGGATGCTCCTTTTTTGTAATGCATACAATGGCACAATTCTACATTTAAAATCAGTGACTTTCCTCTCCGAATTCCACCCACGTCCATTGTACCAATACCTTGATGAGAAAGTTGTTCTGGAATACCCAAAAGTATGACTCAAATCCTTACCTAATACAAGAAGAACATGCTTCCCTTCCTTCATCAATTTTGTTGACCCCTTTATGACTGGTTTGTAGAATTTATTCAAAGTCAGCTTGAAGAGATCATTTATTCGTTCAAACATTTTACCGATTTCCTTTTCTGTATCTTGCAAGCTCATTGTGGGAACCTTAGAATCAAAAGTTGACGTTGCAAATGCCTTTTGAATTTTAATCATGTTTTGGACAGATGGTAAAGATGTTGAAAAAGGATGTAAAGTTAGATGATGAAAAGCCCATGTACCATGTAGACTATTGTGAAATATGCGAAAGCAGTCATCCTTCTCTCGCACTTCTTTATGTAATTCAAAATAGTTGTTCTTTAGCAAACTGATATCGTTGTAATAAGTAATTTCAGTTAGAGCAACTTCATGGGGTCCATGCAGAGTAATTGGATTAGCGAATTCAACAGAGTAGAGAGATGGTTTGTTACTTGGGAATATCTTGGGGTTGCTATTGCTTGGAAGAATGATATTGAAGTTAGTAGACATGTTAAAGTCATATATGGAAGAAGTCACATGCTATATTAGCTTAAAAGTTACGAGTGTCTCCCATCTCCATATTTTGTAGATCCTGGTGCGTTATCCAGCTATTGAATGAATCAGGATATCCTTTCCATTTAACTAGGTATTTCCTTTGATTGCCATGACCTTTCCTCCTAATTATTTTATCAATCATATACACCTCTTCACTTCTGTCTACTACTTGCAATTCATAAGAGTAAAATTTTCCTTCAATTGGATTGCCATGGTAATCTATTAATTTATACATGGTGGGTCTAAATTTTGTATTTACTTCATCCACAAAAAACTCTTCTTCAGTCCAATTAGGTAGATACCCCTTCTCAAATGTAGACTTAACCTTTGAAATCCGAACTCTATCACCAACATTAATTTTCTTTTCATTGGAAATGTTTTTCGCTTTCTTATCATACAATCGAAGCCATACATCCATCGCATTATCTGGGGTAACATCAACTGGTTTCATCTTAATGATTCGATGGTAGCTTTCATTGAAATTCTTAACAAATTTCTGCAGCTCACCTACCCAAACATGTGTATTTGTTGCAGTGAAATAGCGCCATATTTTTGTCTTCAGTGTGCGATTGAACCTCTCAACCATGGCAGCTTTATAAGCACTTTTGACACTAAACAATTCCAAATTATGACTTTTAAGAAGACTTCGAACATAAGAGTTTTCGAACTCCTTCCCTTGATCGGTCTGTATTCTTTGCGGAACACGACCCTCATCGAAAATGCTCTGAAAAACCGCTTCAACTTCTGGTCCTCGTTTAGATTTCAGCGCACGTGCCCAAGCATAGCGAGATAAAATATCTATTACGGTTAAGATGTATTTATAGCCATCATTGTACTGTGATATCTGTTGCATGTCAGCCAAGTCCGCTTGCCATTGACTATCTACATGTATATTGTTAACAACATATTTTCTCTTTGGAAACCACTTTCTCGCATTTTTGTGAAGAGTGTAAGTCAGTTGACTCTTTAACCACTTCTTGACTTTCTCTATTCCCACACCTGCTGCACGAGCTAGAACCTCCGGACGACTGAAACTTGCGGGATGATTTAAGTCGTAATAAATCTTTCTGAGTTTCACTGCTGTACTCATCGTCTTTGTTCTGATTTGCACGCGTATTACTCGCACAGCAACTGCTAACACAATTGATATCAACCTCTATGCCCTCTTCTGCTTTACCTTCGAGCGCAGATTTCAAACAACAGCAAAATTTTTGTAACGACATGATATGAGAGAGGCAAGGCTTAATTCATATTTGCTTAATATTTACTATACTCCTTCCCAACACGCATTGAGCGCCTAGTAGCTCTTTTTGGCTGCAGATCATCGGGATCTGCAAGCTCTCGCTTGACCGCCATCGTGGGTGTTTTACTCTTTGATCCATCTTGTAAGTGACCCTTATCCAACTCATTCACAGTCGGTCCTCCAATAATATTGTGAGGTACATTTTGATCAGATAAAATTTTCCGAAAATATGACCACCCTTGTGGTGCACCTAGTTTTCGCCTTACATCTCTGACAGCATATTGTAGAAGGTCATCTATGTGACTATTTCTAATAACATCACCAGTTGTTTCATCTATTATCTCCCCTCTCTCATTGAACTTCACATGTGGATCAATGAAGTCAAATAATCGCTCAGCGCGCACACGATATGGTCGAGGTGTTGACAAGGTTATAAATCGTCGCAACTTGTCACGAATCTGTCGCCTCTCGTCAATGTTTTCAGCTGCTAACTGCATTCGTCGATAGGGATCCTTAATCTTCTGAATTTCCATATCCTTTTGTGTTAGTTCCTTAAGTTGATTCGTAATAGGTTGATCTATATTTTAGACTTCCTGTGCACTTTGTAATGTAGTCAATTGTACATACTCCTCTTGAGGAATGACTACCATCTTTGAATACGACATGTTTGAAAAAAATAAGGCAACAAAGTACATTGCTTAAAACTAACTGTGAACCGAGAAAACTGTCATTGTTTCAGCGGAATTAGGTATGATATTTGTTCGAAATCGAAGTCGTTCCGGACATTCCTGGGTTAGATCAATAAATAGATAACCATATGGTTTCTTTGTTACATCTTCATATATTTTTGAAATTACTTTAGGTTGTTGAGGTAATATCTGTCTACTGAGATGATGTATCTGACTGCTATCTCTTGGATTTTTAAATATTGCCAAATAATGTGTATTCAAACTTCTAGTTCTTTGCTCTTTCCCTCCATCGAAGATGTTTTGGGTGATGTAGATAATAAAAGCTTCCCTATGATGTGCAGTTTGAATGAACATTTCAGTTACATCCTTTGAAGATTTGCTTTCTCGTAATAGATCATCTAATACTAGTAAGTCACCTGCTTTGATATCCTCAGTTGATGGCAACCCTTGCTTCACCTCATAACCTTTCTGACGAAGTGCAGAATGTAGTTGTGGTTGAAATATTCCATAATACCATTTGACTCTCTTAATTTCCTTGTTAAACATTTCATTTCTATATTGTAGCAATTCAGTTACAAATGTAGTTTTACCGGACTGACTTGGTCCAGCGACACACATTGTGCGATCAGTGAATAGACGAAAATCTGTCATCTTATGATTCCATTAACATTAAACTCATCATCCCGCTAATTTTGCTTAGAACAACAAAACAGAGACATGTTCCAGATCAAGTTTATTTACATTCAGAATAGAAACTTTCAAGTTACATTTACAAATTAAAACATTTACAAATCAAAACATTTGTGTTTCCTCATCACAATTAGGATTATAGAAAGTTTTCAAGTCAGCATCTTGGCGCTTCAACTTCAATTTAGGATTCCCATCTTTAGATTTCCGTCCTCGCTTTTTGCTCTCTTCCTTCCCATCACTTGAAGCAGTCTTATCAATGTTAATTAAACATTTATCAATTGGTAGTGGTTCATAGACTAGTTGAAGAACCTTCATTTGTAAAGATGCGACTTTACCAGTCGAACCATGTGAGCCAATATAAAGTCCGGTAACGTGCACTAAGCCCATATAGCGGCCCCGTTTGAGATCCTCACATTCCATCGCGTTTGTAAAGAGATCGAATGCTTGAAAATGATCCGATAGTTTTAAAAATAGTGTATCGAATTCCGGCAATTCCTTATAACCAACTCCTTCCTCTAATGCCTTTCTCCAATGAGTAGGAGCACTTTCAGGCAGCTCAACACATTCTTTCGCGAAAGAGTCAATAGTTTTAAGAATCACCTGTTGCCATTTTGGAAAAGTCACTCGCATTTGTCTCATATTGCTATACCCTGATGTAGACATACCATTACTGTGGAAGAATGGAACTTGAAGATAAAAGCCATCATCACCATAATTCAAGGTTTGAAAGTAGAATGTATTTCCAATCCCTTGCACCTTTCGTGTCGGACGAAGCTTCAAGAGATCTTGCTCAAAAGCGTCACCTTCCTCTCTGATTGTATACATTTTCTGAGTCATGTTTCAACAAGTACTAATTCGGAGCTTTCAACCAGCGCAAATGAATTGTCACTTGAAAGTGGTAAAATATCATTTAAGCGTCTTCCTTATATACACCTATATATGACTCATCAATCAAAGTGATGACGTGTCACTTTATGATTCGCTAACCTTATATTAGCATTGCAGCAGTTGCTGCAATCCTTCCAAGCGGACTATTGATTACACCATTAATACTGTTTCCAATATCATTTAACATACTTAGAAACCCACCACCACCGCGCTGAATTAAGTTTCGCCTTTTCTTATCACTACTCCTTGGATTTGAAAACTTTTTTATGTTATTCAAAGAGCCAGCATTCAATAGAGGCTTGTAAATAGGTAGACATTTGTGTATTGCAAAAGCTAAATCACGAATGAAATCATCACTTGAATTTTGAATCAATTTACACTTCTTCTTATTATCATGTATCCTGTTTAACTTTCGCAACGCCTTTTTAAACTGACTTGAAGGTTTGAAGGACCGTTTCGATTGACGAGAAGATGCCTTCCGTTTTACAGACATTTTTATTCTAATATGGAAATAGATAATACAATTACAATTTTTGCTTAGTACTTACAACATTATACACAAAAGTTTACAAGCATTCACACAGAGTTTGTTGCTGGTACGTATAAAATTACATAAAACACTTAACAAGTTGTAGAGGGAAACTGATATACACTCACATCGGCTAGAGTCTCATTTGTAGCAGTTATGAGCTGCTCAATGTCTTTCATTAGTTGTTTTGAAATAGGACAGCACATACAGCAAGGCTTTAAATGGAAAGTCTTTAAAATATTGGCATAGTATGCCCGCAAACTGATCACCTCAGAATGTCCTTGAGCAGCCACATTGATGCTTACTGATGGCGGTCCACTGAACAAGTCCAGTTTGCACTTCTCACCCTTCTCGTCATAGTAGCTGCAGGTGATAATGTCATGGAGACATGTGTTATGTTTCCGTTGGATACTGCTGCACCAACGGCGAGAGTATTCCGGTACAATCTCCGTTTGAGATAGTGGGCGAAATACTTCATTGAGCCAGAATCTTGCAACTCGTGTAAGAGCGTTGTTCACGACTCTCATCAACATTCTCTGCACCACAACGTCCTCTCCGCAGCGGAAATACTTAACTATTTCCTCCATCAGATCCACCAAATCCGCTTTATAGCCAGTTATATTCACGGCAGAATAAAATATATTGCCCGTGAAGAGTTGACTTCGGTAAATTATTGAAATGGGAATGTTGGTAGTGAACGACATGCTGATTGACATTGTATTAGCTCAAATTATGCTTGAAATAGAACGGTACAATGTCCTCCTTATATAGAAAAGTCACACAAAGACACAATAGTGACCAATCACAGACCTGCATGATGACTCATCATGAACGATATACAGTGACTGTTGAAGATATTTCTTCATCGCAAAGGGGACAAGATGAAGTTTCAAAGGGTACATAACATGTAGAACACATAACGCTATGAGAACATGGCAAAAAGAGAAGGGATCGTTCCTGTTTAAAACATTTAACGCAGTTCCGTTCACATAATAATTTAAATGTCTCTTGTTCTAATTTCCTTCTGAAGTCACTTTTATTGGGAGAACTTTTTATTAAAACACTGTCAGATGTCTCCTTCTTTCCATATCGTTCCAATTTGGTCCTCCTAATTTCACTATCATTGCAGTGTAGCATGGAGAAATCCTCTATCCACCTACGATCCAAATTGTGATTCATAGCATGCTCATCTAGATCCATTAGTCGATCAACTAAATCACCAGCGTTGATATTTTCACTGAGATTTGTTACAGTTTCTATGGCTTTGAACGAATATCCAAGGTCTCTTGCGACAACCCACGACGTTGGGATACTAGTCATCATTATGTATGTCATCAAAAACTATCTCATATTTATAGCATAGTTTGTCTACGTAAAAGGAAAATCAATGTGTCATCTTGATTACAATGGTTGCAATAGTCACAATAGTCGCAATTGAGCAATCCCATTCAAAATCAAACAACGGACGTCTATCGGTACGTACCCAAGTGCTCAGAACCAAACCACACAAGTTCGATCATAGACGTTCCGAAACACAGTGTACTCAACTGAGTGTACCAAACACATGTACCTATCCAGTAAAACAGATCTCATACAAGTTCCTATTCATAACACTGAATTATACATGTACCTATCCATGTGCCTATCGATAACTAAAGTATACATGTACCTATCCATGTACCTATCCATGTACCTATTGATAACACTAAACTTTACATGTACCTATCCATGTACCTATTGATAACACTAAACTTTACATGTACCTATCCATGTACCTATCCCTCGCAAGTAGGGCACAGTTTTCACTACTAATATGTAGTGCACATATTACTGTACGCGTATGTAGGCTGTTATCTGTGCACGTCATTATTTATGCGTTTGCTTACGTTGATCTTGTACGTGTATTGCATGACAATATTTGATGATAGCAAAAAAACAGGAAACAAACTTTAACAACCAAAAACTTGTTTTAAACAAATTCTTGAACATGGTTTAAAAACAGAACCTTTGATCCCTTATCCTTTGCCAAAATGTGAAGCAGCTAATACACAACTCGGTGTTTTAGATTCCCTTTTTCAGAATTCCCTAAGTAACAGATTGATTAGTACATAGCGCAGTACAGACTATAATCCGGAAATAACATAAGGACGAAGCCAATAAATGGCCTTCTGAATTTCATAGAAATCGAAGTAGAATATATATTGGCATAGAATATTCTTATCGGGCCATTAGAACCCGCTTAACAATTTGGATGCGATTATGAATGAAATGAAAAGAGACAGTGTCGATTTTTAATTTAATTTGAAAGAGCCAATATTGAAAGATGTTGATTTTATTTTCGTTTTCGTTATTTATTACAATTAATTTCAGTTACCATCCGTTAACTAACTTCAGGTAAAAAAGGAAGGTAACTAACGGTTCCAGTACAAAATCAAAATTCAGTATAAATTAAATTTTTTACAGGACCTGCTAATTTTCTTTCTTTTCTACCTGAAGATGAAATTAATTGTAATAAATAACGAAGACGAAAATAAAATCAATATCTTTCAATATTGGCGCTTTCCAATTAAATTCAAAACATGACAAATAGCCAAGACAATTTGTTCAAAACTTCACATTGTTGATGTTCTCATCCTTTGAACACGCAGGTGAACCTAAATTTTGAAACCAGTGATTGACGGAAAGCTCGACCTGATGCGCATAAGTTGGTGTTTTATTTGCGAGCCTCCGACTGCAAGTGATGACATGGTCATGTAAACAAAATGGTATGAACTCAAGAGTTTGCCTCGGGTCAAGAAAATTTTCGGGTTGAGTATTATTTACGATATGTAGCTGCATCCTAACTTCAACCGAAAATTATGTGACCAGATATATCAGGCTCGCATTGACTCATGACATCAATCAGAAACTTTAACAATTTATTCATCTTATCTCATTAGCACTTTCATTACCTCTGTTGTTAGACGCAGTACATCACGTGTAACCCAGAATGCTGGATTCAGATTTTAAACAGACATCGACTCCGTGACTCCCTCATTAAAGAGATCAATAATAAAATTCGCTTGTGATGTGGAATCAAATTCTGAAGCACGTTAGATGCGTATATCTTAAATGAGGTGAGTTGCAGAATGCGGCAATTGTGCACGTTTATAAGTAGGGCTTACATGAATGCAACTTGTAGAACTTAATTTAGGCTCAAGTATGATGCAGTTACTGCAGAACCTGTATAAAAAACAGTGTCATAAAAATGGCCTCAAATAAACAATTGAACGATTGATCGAATTCTGATAGCAATTGTATTCCCGAAAATATTTAAATCGGTCTCTTATCGCCAAATACGTAGACATTCAAATGGAGACAGAAATTTCCACTGGCGAGAGACAAGCAGATCAGCGTGCACTCTGATGAAGCTTAAATTACTTCAGTGGTCAGTAAGCTAGTAAATCAAACATTTTAAAGCATAAGTCATTGATTATTTATTGCGACGAACAAGTGATTCAATAAATAGTCTTCTGGGATTATAAAAAACGAATTTTCAGTGTAAAGGAACATAAATATTGGTTCCGGCGCAAATTGATTCAATTTAGCAGCTGAGTCTCTTAGAGCTGGTTCCACAGAGTAATAAGGCCATTATTCAAAATTTGAGCCATTGAGGTGATAACTCGGAAAGGCCCTTCACGCATGCTAGCATTGTCCCGATATTTACTGATACAATGAATGAATAAAGGGTTATGTCCGAACAATGTCAGGGTCGGGCTGGTAAGCAACCGTCGGGTCGGGTTGAGTCAATTGTTACGACGAGTGAACCGCTCTAATATACACAGCATTTAGAGTGTTGTAGCTATGATTAATTTTCAGGTGGCTGCAAGGATGTCTTAGATTTCTGCACAATATCTACACTAAACATTACGACGTTCTCGCAAATATCATATATCATTAGCATCGTCAATAGTCCGTCGTTCTGAGTTGTTTAACTACTTATATGAAACTATACTAAACATTTTGATATATTTCCGATGTGGAGGAGCAAAACATCTTTCAAAAATAATTGGCGAAGAATTGATTGTTTTCAAGAAATCAGAAAATTGGAGGCATAGAAAATAAAGCATCCGAAATAGACTTACGTTGCTGTAAATTGTTAATTTATCAAATCGTGGATCTGGACGCGCCTGAACACTTTCTCCGAATGAATTTGAAAGAAGAAAAGTTGGATAACAAATTTCGTGAGCTGCAACAGTTATCCAAGTCGTATTGATCTCTTCAACTGACCACTTTAGATTAAAATCTTCCCACGTTATCACCAGGGACCGTAGGATTCTGCGAAGCGCAGATAATTGCAGAAAATGCAGAAAACGATGGAAATCGCAGAAAAACGAAGATTTTCTACAATTTGAATAAAAAGTACGTAGACCTCTTTATTAATGCTGTTTTCGATTAAATGATGGCACATCTATCAACTACAGATCTTTATCTCCATTATATTATCACGTGCCCATGATCAGCATTTTGTATTTAATTAAATTATCTACACTTACTGCGGATTACGCCTCACTGAAGGCAAGTTTACTATTGCCAGACACCTGCGATGATGAGTGACCTATCTATGTTGGGCTTGCAAAAGAATCATCACCATCAAACATTTTGAAATTTTGGGTATCATTTCGGAGCAGAGTTCTACATCTAGCTGCTTCGACTTCAATTGCTTGTTAAAAGCGCTGATGTTGAGTGATCTTTTAGTAGTTTCGTAATGTAGATACATGTAGGAGACAAAATCTTGAAGACGACAACTTAAAAGACATGCTCTCATTGAAAATTTGATCCATGCCTTTTATAAAATTCGTTTGGAATTCCGACTTTTATATGTACACATACAGTGTAGTACCAGGCATCATAGGACCACGGGCATAGGCTATGTACATACGGAATATTGAACCTATGCGGTATATATGATGGGATATAGGCTCATTATATCGGAACATAATTTTATTCAGAACAAGCTTTTTCAACATGTAGTTACCTAATAATATAATAATGCGAATTATACGAGCCTTACTCGTTGCAATTATAAGAAATACGGCTAAATTATGCACAAAACACTAGATCGCAGAAAAACGCAGAATTTATGAAAATCGGGCGCAGAAATTCGAAATTTCGAGCGCAGAATCCTAGGGTCCCTGGTTATCACAATGGTAGCTGTCAGACGCATTGTTTCTTGATGCGAGTTAACGTCGACCAATTCGTGGAGAACAAAATTGGTTTGAAGTATGAAGGGCACTGGTCCGTTAGGATGAACTGGTAAAGCAATAGGATCTATCACCCGTGAACGCAGTAACTTCTTGACTTCTTTCGCCCTCTCGTATGTGTAACAGTTGGTTTGAGCTTGAAGAAGAGTGAGTAGCAAGGCCTGCATCATTAACTTTTTAAGAGATGGCATCCTTTCCTGCAGGTCCCTTTTATTCTTGTGTGAAATTCTGAGACGAAAGAATATTGACAGAAATCTGAGACGTGTTGAAGTCACGCGAGCAGACGAATTAGTTTGCTATCTGACTGTTGCATTGATGAGCCTGTTTCGTGAGACTCGATGACAAGAGTGATCAGATGAAAAGAATTCAGAAATTGATTGATTCATTCATTTGTTGACCACAAACAAAGCTGAAGTGGTTGTTGCGACAACCAGTACCAAGAACAAACGAACAAGCTGATCGCTACAAGTGCACTAATAATAGAAATCGGACAATGTAGAACACTTTTAATGCATTGTTGCTACTTAAAAATGACAATGATAATCTTAGACAAATTGAGATCACCCTTCTCAAATTAATAATTCATTTTTTCAGACCAAACTGTACAAATATTTCAATTATACCAACAATCAATTGACACCATTATATTTTTATTTATGCAAGCATTTATTACGTACTCTGAAGGGGGTTTCTAAATTCTGATGCAACTGACATTCACAGAAAATTGAAATCGCAATGGACATTGATGAATTCGTCGGACGCATTCATAAAACAGCTATTTTGCGAAGAAGACAGTCGCTATTCAATTTGAGAAGCAGGCACTTTTAGATATCTATTTAGACGAACCCGACAACAAATCTTTGGTAAACGCTCGGATCCATAGAGACAGGATTGTTAGATCTATGTTATCTAAACCGGACATGAAAATCTCCAACATGAATTCATAATGAAGACAATATCAATTCAAAGCAGAGTCATATGTAAATGTGTCAATTTTGCAAATCTGCCTGTGGACTCATTACAAGGCAAGCTCTCAATATTAAATGTTTACTTACATTGGACGTACGCAACAGCAATATGCAACAACATCTCTCATTGACGTTGTATCAACGAATTATTGAATTGGGACTGAAATGATATCTGCAGTGCAATTGTGGACGATAAGTTATAAAGACCAGCGAACAAAACAAAAAATTATTGATAAACTGGCAAGCAACTTGTGTTTTATAACATTTGAATATGAATGAAATGGAACAGTGAACTAAGCTTGTAGACGACATAAAAGAAAATTTAAAAAATTGATATTGTGAGCACAGATTTATGATTCTTGATCCATTTTTTGCATGTTTAAAAATGTTATAACATTGCAAAATTTTATAACATGCAAAAAATGGAATCAAGAATCATAAGTCTGTGTTCACAATATCAATTTTTATAATTTCTTATAAAACATATTATAACATTATAACATTTTTAAACATGCAAAAAATGGAATCAAGAATCATAAGTCTGTGGTCACAATATCAATTTTTATAATTTTCTTTCATGTCGTCTACAAGCTTAGTTCACGGTTCAATTTCATTCATAGTCAAACGGGTGACATCTTTCATTTGGATCTTATTCTGCGTGAAAATGTAGGTTATACGGCATTTACATCAGAAGTTATCTCAAAATAACGACAGAGAAGCCCCGAATTAGACCTGTTGTCAGAGTCCAGACTGGTGCCATCCCCGTTATCCATTGTCCACTCTAGACAAGAGAGGAGAATAGCATATATATCTTATCTCTATGGTTGTCACCTTTTCTAACATTGAGGGAGACTCCTTTATTGATTAAAGGCCAAGTGTATGACGCGCGTGTGTGGCTCATGAAAGTCGAATATCAGCAAAGAATGATGACAGCAGAACGTAGAATGATCCGTTGCATGATGGGCGAATCTTTGAAGGACAAATCCGTTTCTTCCATGCCTTTCCAGCTTCTTGGAATACAAGATATCAAGGCCGTCATGAAAAGGAACCGTCTGCAGTCAGAGGAGAACTTGGTCAAGAAGGTTCATGGCATGGACCTACCGTGGCCAACGCCGAGAGACCTCTCTAAAAAGACTTGGCAAGAGACGGTACTTGAGCTTGGCCTGAAGCAGTGCGGTACTGCCAACCGTGATTTGTGGAGAAAATCATTCACTTGCATCAATATATTAATTCATCACTGCAGTTATGATCCATGAATTAACGTCTCATGTTCAATGTTCAATGTCCTACTATAAGTACTAAGACCCGCTGTATTGCTCTCTAAACTAGAGAGGACAATAGCATAAATATCTGATCTCTATGTTCGTGTCCTTTCTACCCAACTAGTTGCATTAGAAATGAGAAGCTCATGGACAAACCGTTCCAGCTGCTGAAAATCGAACTCACTGGACGCCAGAAAGTTACCAGCTGACAAAATTTTTGAACTCCGTACAGTTCAAGTTCAGCAATGAGTCAATCCTCTTCATGTTCACGCTCCCTTTCCGTTCACTTCCCGTTCGCTTCAAAAGTAATTTTGAAAATTCAATTTGATTTCGTAGATATCGATCCAAGTCACAGTCACATAGCTTCTTCATTATAAATCTACGATATAGATTTAAAATGAAGAAGTTACGAATGTAGGATGTTGCGACCTGTAATAAATCTGTGATTGTTACCAACGTATAAATCGGTATACAGTGAAGTCTCCCTTCCGGATCACCTCTATAAATGGATATCTGCACTCCTTTATCTTCTATAGGTAGCAAATAAAGGTTTCACTGTATTATGTGTGTTGCTAAATGCAAAACGTTTGAGTGGATCTCACAGACTTCGAATACAAGTGCTTGCGAAAATAAGAAAATTTTACTTGAGCTTAGTCACGTTACATTTGCTAAGAAGAGACGAGGGATGATGCATCAGTCGGTCTAACAAAATGTCCAATTGTTGTCGCCAGTGCAGAGATATCAAACAGCAAGGACATGGTATTCAAAATGAACAGCACCATTCGTGCAATGCGGCTATCGAATACATTCGGCATCTAATCGAAAATATCACTCAACTGAAGATATAGACATTAGTTTTTGATTGAAGATTATCACTTGAGTTGAGAACAATAGCAAGCTCCTGATCTTCGTTTCTAATGCTCTTTCTGCAGTAAATAAAATGCAATATGTCCTCAAATATATTCATGAATTTGAATTCACAAAATGAATTATGAAAGTGCATTGTCAATACATTCGTGCCAGGATTATGAAAAATTTCAAAGAATCTCCCTTGATAAGCTATCTATTTGGGGGTCTGAATATTGTAAAATCATTGTTCATTTCAAAATAACTGCATAGATATGAAAAATAGAAAAATTGACAAATTGCAACAAGAAACAGTAACGTTTTGCAACAAAAGTTTTTCACAGCATTCTCCACTTCACGCAAAGTTATAAAGATTGTTTCCCTTGTAAATACTCATAAAAATAATACACTCCACATGCTCAGATTCACTTAAAAAGTCTTTCAGAACCAATGTGGAGCTCAACGAAATGTCATTGTATGACCTACTATGAATTGAAAAGAGCAAAACAGATTCTACTCTTTTTGAAGGGCAAGTAAAGATTATGCTTCACACACTTTACTCGTGAACAGATTTGCTTTGATGAAGAAGAACAAGCAGCGCGTGGCCATTTTTTAAATATCCTCTGACCAATTTCCGGTCCGATCAAAGGGAACTGCTTCGTAGGGCTGGTGATCTCTACGTTTGACTGAGAGCAGACGAAACGCGTCGTGAATATATAGCAAGAATTGAACATGAAACATCTTGCGCTTCTACTTCTATGCAAATGTTTGTCGGGGCAAAACTGTTTCAAGAAAAAACCTTTAAAATCATCACAATCGATTGCATGCCTGCATAGAGAGGACGTTGATCACGAGTGAACCTTCTCACATCACTTTCTAGCCATGAAAGTTAAAATGTTCCTTCATCCGTTTAACTAAGTTCCTGTCAATGCGGTCAATGTTGTGATTGCTTCCACAGTCACATTTGAATTCAGATAGATGCGAACATTCACAGATTTTTGACAAAATCGTCGTAAGAAGATATTTGATCTCTTCCAATAATATCCTCCGAATGTGTTTCTATTGCCACGACATGCACTTGAAAATATAGCTATACCGTATCGCGGCTTTGGAGTTGTTTGGAGCAGCATCTAGATAGATTAAGGAAATTTCTTGACACTGTCGTTTAGATTACATTTTTCCTCTTTGTTTGCGAGAATGATTTATGTCCCTCGTGGTGGTGGTATTGAAGTCATATTCATGGAAGTGAAGGTTACACCAGACGGAATGTTTAGTTGGGATATAATGCTTTCTACTAAGTCGATGCAACTGCAAATTCAAATTCCTTTGTACTGCAGAAGAACGTATTGATGCTACATTATCATTTCATTTCGGTTGACAACCAGAAGCGGTATGTACATGCATGTTTGGTATTGTCATTTCAATAGTAATTTATTACTTCGATTAGCTACAAAATTCAATCTTTTGTAACACAAACGTTGGTTGGCCAAGAACATGTAGAAAATGCCTACAAATTTCGCTCACCTATCTGTCCAGGGAAATTTAGAAGTCTATAATACAAGGTATACAAGATTATGATATCTTCCCTAAAGATACTTTATTCAACACATCGACCCCTTTATAATTAAGTTAAATTTAGCACCTACAAATTGGTTATTCAGTATTGCATGATTGAAATGAAAGCTGTTTGGTCAATTGCAATAATGGTGAGAGACTTCGCCATTTAGCTATTAGTGAAGAATTGGAAGTAGTAAATGAAAATGTTTGGGGTTTAACTCGGAAGAGACGCGGTGATTTTGGAAGAAATAAAACAGGAAAATGCGATAAATCTGGCGCTCCATTCTAAGGAGTGATGGCTGAAGGTTGATTCAGTCATCACCCAATTGATGCTGTGTGACCATCTACAACAGAGGGACTTTGCTGTGATGATTATCGTTTACGTTAAGAATTGGAAGTCGACTCGCTTTTCCTCTAGTTTCTTGTCTTTCGCGCCCTTCTTCTTTGCATGTATATTATACTCTCATGTTCAAATGCAATCATCTCAATAATGATTATGGTAATTTGCAAGGAAGGTTGAAAGGTTGCAATTGCAGTAGACAATAGGTCCTTCTTCTTTATCTTGTACTAAAAATCAAATTTACTAAAACTTGAAATCGTTTAGGACAACTAACTCATAATTGACCAACATGCTCAGAAAATCGATATAATTGTAACTGCACAATTATTACAATTTTTAAAGTAATTGTAATTGTGTTTGTACTTACAAAGTCACAAATGTAATCGTAATTGAATAAAAGTCGTGTAATTGCAATTGAAGACATTGATTCTAAAATAATTGTAATCATAATTGAAATTAAAGATTTTGATTTTCAAAGGAATCGAAATTATAAAAGTTCAACTGTAATTGCAATTGTAATTGAAAATAATTGTGTAATTGCTCCAACCCTGCTCCTATGTCATAAAGTCGTACCCGCCTGCCTGAGCTCGTTTGATGCTATTTGAGTCAACAGCTAGGTCAACAATGACCAGCAATAATGCTATATACATAGACTACATTTTATGATATCAAATTGTGATAAACAGCGAATGCATGGTAATTTTATAAAAACAATGAAATATGCTATTAAATGAGTGTATTAATGACTAAAAATGCAATTATTTAAAGCACGATGTTACTCAATTATACGCGTTTGAATAAAATATGACAACAGTTGTGCTGAAAATAGACCAAACATTCACATAGAAGCTGAAGTAATGCGACAATTGATACAGGTGCTACAGATAATGATTCAATTCATTGGTTTGAGAAAAAATGAAATATAATTTGCGATGGATTCCATATTCAGCCTTTTACCAAAACATCTATTGGTACTAAATTATTGGTTCCATTTTTAATACACCATGGTGCAACACAATTTGTCGTGTGTCAAAATCTCTCATGAAAGAACAATTTACGAGTACACAACACAAATATTAATCAAAATAAGAATGGAAACGGTTGCAATATTTACAAGGAGTGTAATAATTTCCAGCCTTTTGGCATATAAAGTCCACGGGCGTTCCGAGAAGCCTCTCACTTTGATCTCTTGATCTTCATGCGTAAAAAAATCGTCATTTCTGCTTTTTGCGACTAACTCGTATTTTGAATAGGTTTCTTCCTCAATTTCAGCCAAACGCAGCCAATGCCTTACCACAACAGCTTCCACGAGATTCATCACTGCTATGAAAAAACAGACAATTACACACACTGAAAGAATGGGGAGACCGGACTTTGGGAGAATTGAGTCGACCAACAGAAGGAAGACAATGTATGTCAGACATAGTTCAGTTATAAAACTCAATCGTTCACCATCTGCGACGGAAATAAATGTCGAAAGAACAATCAGACTACTTATAATGAGAATTGGCATCTGAAGCACGACCAAATAGTATCCGAGTGATCGAATGACTTTGATTTCAGCGGTCACAGCTGAAAACTCGTATGTTCGTCTCAAGGCATTGATTTTTTCAACCGTGGGCTTGAATGTTAATGATGTGACTCGCCATTCCTTGTCGTCGTTGTCATATGCAAGCATTTCATCATCTCTTTGCCTTGTCTTGATGTTAATGCTACTCGAACCCAATGAACTGACGAAGGACAATTTGCAAACCAATGTATCGCGAGGAAACTTCAGGACTTGCGCGTCGCAATTTGTGTCGAATGTGTAGTACATTCTTAGAATTACCACTCCCTGTTGAATAGATAACAAATCAATAGCCTATACAAAAAAGAGAACACTCATGCATAATGGGAAATACAAACTATAATGTGCTCTAAAAATTTAAGTCAGACGATGAAGTGATTTACAAATTATATTAACCCTTTATGTATATTGTGCTCTCTTGAGGACATTCTGGCCCGCATATTTGTGGACAACATTCTACAAGAGGCAAAAAATATAATCAAAAGAAAGAAGGGAGAGATCAATGCGCTTCTTACAATCCCTAGTTCGCCCGCAAATTGTATTTGAAGAAAATAATGTTTTTCAAAAAAAACATTTCATTTTGAAAATAATTTGAGCATGAAAGGGTTTATGAGCGCAGCTTAGGAAATACCACACCGAACCAATTTTGTATTATGTATTTTGTATGATGGTCGTGTTGTACAACTTGCTAGTCTTCTTCAATGTTTCCCATCAGAAAATTGGAAAAATGATAACAGTTTCCTCTACTAAAATTTCGAGACTTGTGACTAAGGAGAATCTTTAAAACTGAATTTCTATTAACCACTGATGGTGGAGGAGAGCTTGTTATTCATAATTTCAATGGAGACATAAATGTCCTATAATCTAAAAGCAATTTTTGTTTTTGTATAGCTTTAAACTAAATTTTTATAACAATTTTCACAGTTTACTTACGTCGTTAAACACTTAAATCGTCAAATCGAGGATCTGGACGCGCATGAACACGTTCTCCAACTGAATTCGAAAGCAGAAAAGTTGGATACCAGACTTCGCGGGCCGCAATTGTTATCCAACTAGTGTTGATATCCGCAGATGACCATCGCAGATTATAATCTTCCCAGATTATCACAATTGAGGCTGTCAAACGCATCGTTTCTTGATGTGAATCAACGTCTACCAAATCGTGCAGAATGAAGTGTGTTTGAACTGTGAAGGGCACTGATCCGTTTTGAGGGATTGGCAAGGCATTTCGATTAATCCGTCGTGAATGTAGCAATTGCTTCACCTTTGTCGCTTTATCGTATGTGTAACTACTGTTGGTCTGAGTTTGAAGAGCTGCGAGTAGCAGAATCTGCATTAGAATTTGCTTGGAATGAGATTGCATCGTTGAGCAAATGTTTTGGATTTGAATCGCTGGCCGGAAATTCTAAGAGGAAGCAAAAGTATTGTGCGTTGAATAACGATAATCGACAGGTCAGTTCGCTTGTTGCTTGGTGTAATCAATACCTCCGCTTGATGAAGCTTTAGTGATCAATGTTAGAAGTACATCAAAGTACATCAAAGCATTTATTGATCGCCAAGCGTTGCACCTCACAACGCCAAATGAATGAATCTATGATAATGTAACACTGGACTTTTGACGGCACTGTTTATGTTTGCCTGCAAGAGACCTCAGGCACAAAGCCACAGTTCGATGAACACATTAGGAAAGTGAATGCAAATTAAGCATAAGCAATCACCACAGCGGATATCAATAACAAAAATGAACAATACACTTGACTATACATATGACTTGTCTCCACAATGCTATATGTACATTACAGCAGGGTTTCGCAGCCGAGGTCGAGCAACCACGGCTGCAGGCGGCTTCGGCTTCGACCCAAAACACTTCGATGTGTAGTCGGGGAGTCAACACGAGACCGAAAATGAGATTTTCACAGAATGATGTACTCTCTATGGCTACGAAACCGCACGTCTGTCGAGATCTACCCGCACCTCTTCTTGTCATACAAGAAACAACATGCATGAGAACATGTAAATCCAATGGGAAGCAGACTAAGGTCTTCAGTAAAATGACATTTGCGTTTCCAGCGATTTAGTGAGAAGTGCTTCTGTAAATTCTCATACGATGATGAAAGTCATCCCAGTAGCCATTTATAATAGAATATAATGCTTACTAATTTAAATTATTAGTTAAAGTAGGCCTAATGAGGACTGATGGCGTTCTCCAATCCGCAAGTGTACAAAGGCAATGCTACTGTAACCATTGGATTAATCAGTTCTTAAAAGAACTCAATGTAGCTTTCTCGTGGCAACGAATTAAAATTGATCAGCTTTGGCCCAATATCTGGTAAAAATGGAAATCTTAAGACTTGTACTAATACCATAGATTCCAAACACTGCCGTATACACGTTCAAAACAGACGTCTAATATACTGTACCGACTACAGATGCTGATAGTGGAAATAGAATAAGACAATGGTCACCATAGGTTAAGGAAATTAAAAATGGATATTATAAAACAACAGGAAACCGATGAATAGAAATTGGAAAAGTGGAGGTAAAATATGGAAATACAACGATGCTACTACACCGATTACAAGTGAAATATATCTGACATTGCACAAAGTGGATAATGGTAAGAGTGGATAATGGAGGTAAACAATAGGACTACAATGACATTCTACTACACCGAAAGCAATGAAACTATACACATTGTACCTAAGACAACACATGGAAAATACTATTTCTTCACTTGAATTTGTTATCGCCAGTTTCTTCATCCGTCTATAGTACTTCATGTAATTCCACATTTCTTCATTTGAATTACAATACATCGACCACTACTTCAGCTACCGATTAAGGGATATAAAACATAATACTGCAGTCCGTCAGTCATCAGCAGGTACTCGTCTAGTTGTGTTTCGACCCCTAACCTGAACACTCAAACCCAGACGAGCGGGGTCCCACACATAGTGGCTGACAAAATACTGAATAGGTAATGATATGTCTTGAAAGATATGTCACAAAAATAAATCAGACATCATTCAATTGTTGCGTTTCCCACTTGTAAACTGATCCTGTCATTAAATTCATCCCATCAATAAATACAGTATGCTTTTTGCGATCCGCACATGTAAACAAATCCTGTACATCAATCTTTGCCTTTTCGATTCCCACAAGTAAACAGATCCTTTTCATCCTCGAATCCCATAAAGATGTAATCGCTGTGTGATAAATATGTAATCCGCCTTTACACAAACTTCGCCTCATACACAAACTTCGCCTCAATGTAAATCATCTCCATATCATACACTACCTTGGTTTGGGAAGCTAGACACATCTAGATTTATCGAATCGCTATTTTTGTGGCCAAACACAGCATCTTAATTTAATTATTAAATTTTAGTTGAAACTTATTGTCTTTAAATGCAACCAGTTTGATTGAAGGTTGCATTGATAATGTTAAACTTTGGCTCATTTGCAACAGACTTTATCTGAATGACCTCAAAACTAAAGTAATTGTATTTTATACTCCCAAGTACACACACTGCTCCATTTCTCACATGTGGATTGGTGACATTCAGGTTGAAATTAGCAAAACTGTGAAATGTCTTGGAGTAGTTCTGGACTGTGCACTGGAATTCAATGAAAATATCAATATGATATGTAGAGCATACTTTACTGCGGTTCGGAGACTTAACTCTAGTAGACACTATTTGTCAACACAAGCGTTAAAGAAAATCGTGACCTCATTGGTGTTTGCAAAGCTTGACCATTGTAATAGTATTCTCTGTGGTGTGTCATCTAAAACTTCTAAAGAAGTTGCAAAATGTGCAAAATGTGCTTGGCATCCAAAGTCAATCACCGTGAGCACATGACACCATAGCTCAAGAGGCTGAAGTGGCTTCCAATTCTTCAACGTATTGAACTAAAAGTTGGTAGTTTGTGCTACAACGCACTTCATTTGCGATCACCTCAGTTTTTCTAGGCTGCTGCATGTTTGTCGTCCTTCACGCTATCTGCGTTCATCTGAAGACAACTGCTTATTTGAAGCGTTGAGCTTCAAATGCAAACAGTTTGTTGACTTTCAACCGTTGTTGGAGGAAGATTATGATAAATAATAATAATAATATTAATAATAATAGGCGTATACTTCCTTGGAAATGAAAATCGAGATTAACAGATAAATGAGCAGTTTCACAAAAGAACGAGAAAGAAATACAATTAAGTGGAAAGTAAGTACCAAGCGTGTGACGAGAAGTCAAAATGAACGTTCTCAACTAACGACGATGTAAGTTATTGAAACGATTGCAAGCACAAAACACAAACGAATTTCGTCGTCTTTGAGTATGACACTCAGGTAGAATAAAGCGACCACTCGGAGACAAGGGAGGTAGAAATTTATGAATGATGTGATCCTTTTCCATGATGCATCGAAGAAATCTGTCACATAAGTTACCTCTTCTTGATGTTGTAGAAGCAAGACAATCTTGTACACATTCATTGCCGCAAATAATTCGATGGAATCTTCTTTGAACAGACTCAATACGTGTGCTGTCTGTAATTGATAAGCCGATGAAAAGTGGACAACAGTATTCGAAGACAGATCTCACAAATGACTCGTAGACTTTGACAAGATCTCTTTTTGACAATAAAGGTTTAAGGACACGCAATGCATACATACGTTTTGATGCAGATTTTATTTTTGTCACGTGGTCTGACCAAGTTCCTTTTGAGTTAAGACGGACTCTTTGAATGTCAAGGGTGTCAACCATAGGCACGTCAGGTAAAATCAAATTACTGTTGAAATTTCGCTTTTGAATGAGAAGACCCTTGCATTTGTCATCATTGATCGTTAAATCCATTTCTTTAGACCAAGATAACAGGTTTTGATGTTCATCAGGAATGTGGTCATTGCGTAAATGGTACACAGGCATGCACAATGTACAGTAGTGTCGTCAGCGTATCTGAAGACTTCACAACTAGTGGATGAGACCCTGAAAGACGAGATTGTTAGTGCGAATAAATACGGGCCCAAAGTGGAACCTTGCGGAATCCCAGAGGTTACTTCGACAGGATTACTTTTAGTCGAACCTACTGTGACGTACTGTCGTCTGTCGCTCAAATAACTCAGAATCCATTTTATGCCATTGATGGGCAAGTTGCATTCTAAAAGTCTCTGAATGATGAAATCGCTCCTCAGTTTATCAAAAGCTTTTGAATAGTCATATGCGATACAAATGGCTCCGCAAGTACCGGGATCGTCAAGGTATCTGGTCAAAACATCGTGTAGAGCAATAAGAGCGCACTGAGATGATGACTTAGGTCTGAAGCCAAATAGGTTTTCATCATAAAAATTAATGAATTGATTTTTCAATTTGTCTGTTAATATACGTTCTAATAGTTTGGCTGGGAAAGGAAGAATACTGATGGGACGTATATCATTCACACTGAGACTGGATATTACCCATTTTGGAACTGGAGTAACCGATGTCACTTTCCACATGAGAGGAACGTAGGAATTGTCAAGTGAAATCTGAAATAACTTCGACATTGGTTCAGCCAAAAGGAAACTAATATGTTTATACAACACAAGAGGCAAGTCAGATGAAGCTTTTTTCGTAGAACTTTTTTTCAATGAAGCGATAAACGTTTTTTATGAGCCATAAACAAGGTCTTCTCATATTTTTTTGATTTCTTGTGCCTTGTATTTTTGCATACGTTGTGCGCTGTGAGTCTCTTTTGGGAACAGTGCTGTATAAATACAGTCAAATACATTTAAAAAAATAATATAAGTAAAATAAATACATTTTCTCATACATCACCGATATAAGAAGGATAAAGACATGTAGGATAGAAAATGACCTGAAGATATTCCATGCTAAAAATTATGACTAATGAATTAATGTGTGCCTCCCACCTACAACTTTTTTATGAGCCATGAGTCGCAGAGAGAGAGAGAGAGGGAGGGAGAGAGAGTCATGAAAATTTTCTCGATTTTAAGAGCCTGTTTGAAATCTATGATTGATTCCCTACCGCGACCACTCTTAACGTCTTATCTTTAACTCTTATCTTGCAAGAGCAGATATTTCATTCTTCCAGAATAAGGCATTATTAATTAAAAAGAGGTTTTAGTCAGACACATCGGCCATAGAGTAAAAGGGTTTTCACAAACCAATCCACACCACTTGGATTTACCACTGCGTACTTTTTTGATCTGGTTTAGTAAGAGCAGGAACTGGGTAGAACCCGGAAGACGCACAGATTTGTGCAACCATAAATAGGGTGCACTGCAATCTCCGAAATGCCAATTTTCAACCTCGTTCCCTGCAGAAACTCGTGCTGCCGGTCGGACGAGATGATTCAACCACTTAGCTGTCAAGCCTCTAATATTCATCAATCAAGATAAATTGGATATCTCCAAATTGAACCAAAATTCTTTCTATATCAAAAGCACTTCTTTAGAATTAATAGACTTTATTGATTAACAGGAATTCTTTACATTTCTTCTAAGCATTCTATTGAAAATTAGGCACTTACAGAATAACCATGCATTTCTAAAGGAAGAGTAGCTATGAACTAATAATGTGCTTTAATAATAAGTACACTAAATTTGAGGCAAGAATGCATGCGCAATGTGCATTCTGTTCGCCAAGAGCATTTCGCCCTACAGCTGCGTTTTCGAATGAAACACAATCTTAAAGAAGCTCGCAATCTCCTTTAAAATCCAAATAAAAGATTCGCTGTAGGTTATGTATTGAGTGGAGATGAAGGACTACAGACTTTTGGAGATCTACATCGATTGCTAAAAACGATGGCATACTTGCATTTGCCTCATCTGCACTGTCAAAATTCTCGAAAAGGGACTGAATTCAAATACACATAAAGCTTCAAATCGGAGCCGCAGCCGTGGCTGTTGACTCAAGCTGCGGCTCCGACCTTCTACCACGGCTCCGAGCGGCTCCTGTTCCAACTCCATCTCCGAAACAGTGTATTACAGTAACAATGTCAGATGCAGGACTGAGTCAAAAATGGCAGATTCATATTTGTGATGGGATTTGTACTTTCAGATGAAGTTGGTGTAGTGGTTATTCCAAATGATCAAATATTCCATCTTTGAATAAACCTTTGTTCGAAACTGTCTTTTGAACAGCTCATTCAATTTCTAGAAAGAAGATTTGTCTGAATTTCTAATGATTTTTCAAAATTCTTCAATCAGAAATGCGGCCTTTATGTCAAACCAACTTGTGCTCCAAGATGCTCGACTGAAGCTCTACGGTCCCGAAAGGCTCTACGGCTCCACAACCACTGCCCTCATCACTATCTTGAACGAACTATATATGAATTTTGATAACTCATCTTGTTACGGTTCTATTCTGCTAACATACGATTTTGAAAAGGCGCTCGACAAGTTAAACCAAACTTTGTCATTAAAAAAAGACTATCTCCATGAAAGAACCTCTTGTGTGCGCTTGAACGGAATTTGCTCTAATAATTTCAATATCGTTTCTGGAATCCCTTAGGGAACAGTGTTAGCTGCATTTATTTTTGCCTCGTTCTTGGAGATTGTAATTGCTCTCTATTTCCGAACGTGCGTTGTGTCAAATACGCAGATGACCTGATCTTAATTGTACCTGTAATGGATCCTGATATTCTATCTATCAACTTATTGATAAAACAAATTACCGATAATTTGGACGCTTGGTGCATTTGCAAATTATTAATTGCATTGTATTTGCATTGTATTTAAATGTTGCCAAGTCTAAAGCTCTTTGTTTAAAAAATGCTCGTTTGAGAGATCCAGCTCTGTATGATTTCCCCTTAAAGACTGCACAATCCGTAAAAATTTTGGGTGTCTCTATTACAGAAGATCTGAACTGGAATAGGCACATTGAAAGTACTTTAAAAACAGTCAACAAACGCTTTTATGTTTTGAAATGCCTTTGACCATATTTAAATTTTCATGATTTGCATTTGATACATGCGGCCTATATTCGTTATGTAATTCAATATTCGTGTCCCGCTTTTGTTTTTTTGAAAAAATCATTGTCCCTGCGTTTGATGAAGATTTACAAGAGAAACGACGCCAAAACATGTACCTGTGCTCCAGACGAAATTGAAAAAACGGCGAAAAAAACTCAGCAAAGATTTGTACTTGCGAGCCGAGAGAGATTCAAGCCACTGCCTTCATTTCATGATGCCGAGAAGAGAACTGTATACTGGTGTCCATCTAATTCCCTTGTGCACTACTGACGTGCTTCAGAAGTC
Organism: Prostheceraeus crozeri; assembly: GCA_907163375.1. Taxonomy (NCBI): domain Eukaryota; kingdom Metazoa; phylum Platyhelminthes; order Polycladida; family Euryleptidae; genus Prostheceraeus; species Prostheceraeus crozeri. Next base: position 74,846 of record CAJQUW010001813.1, read on the forward strand.
TTTCTTTCGTTTCACTGCAACTTTATTAACTCATCGTTAATCATTGTTGTCTTTGCTTCATGATGTATATATTTCCTCTTATGAATGTGTGACCACCATTTTGTGCAAACCATGATTTTCATTTTTGAATATAACACTTCTATTCTATTCTAATCGAGAGCCATTCTTTTGATTTTCGACACATACGTAGCAAATTGATAGCAAGAGCAAAGTTTATTTGTTTTGCACTGAGGAGAGTAGACTAAATGTACATGAGTCTTCACAGTTTGCACGATTTATAATTCCAACTCCCATAGAATAGCTCTTGCTCTTGCTCTGGAACCAGTTGAGTAAACATCAGTCGCAGTAAATTGATAAATGCTATCAAAGTATCGATATAAGGACCTGCGATGCTTCGAGATCCGATTCGATTCGAATTTGTGATTCGAGAAAAATTCGAATCGGGTAGCTTCGGGTGAGAAAAAAGGCGCAGATGCAACACCTGCAACACCCTTGCCAGCGTCCCTGCTGATATCAACACAAAGCATGACATTGGGCCATGGTACACTCTCATGATTTAATATGTCGCTTAACAAGCTTTGAAGATGCGAGAGCTCACAACACACCGAAGCTTGACAAACCATATGTTTTTGTTATCAGGACTTTCGTTTGTTGACTGCTAAGGATGCAAAGTGAAGGCCATGATCTGCAGTTTGTATAGGCCTACGTGCTATCAGCGTATGCACAGGCTTCTTACCTGCTCAATTCTATTTCAAAATGGCATGTGAAAGACTTTTTATGTGACAAATACTGCTTGCTTGGGCATTGCCATTAATGCATGAGCGGATTATGATATCTTTGCTTCATCGCATGATCTCTGGCATAATTCTATGAAACTACAATGACTCAGTCATGATCGAATGGCTAAAAGAACTGAACTTAAAACACCATTTCCTTAAGCCGGATTCACAATGGCGTGTACGTACACATGTGTGTAGTTACGCCTGTCTTGTGGGCACACACAAGGTTGTTGTGCGTGAATATTATGATCTTGTGTGTACTCACAAGGTGAAGCTTGTGGGCGCCCACAAGCCGTCCTTGTGTTTACTTGCAGCAGTTAAAATTATTTCAACCTCTGTGTCTACGCACAAGGCACTGAGTCAATTAAAAGCGAGAATGCAATCCCCATGTCACACCCACGTGAGTTCTCGAGTTCAGGAGTTGTAATGTCTAATGGCCAACATTATTTGTTCCACAATAACCGACTGATCACGATGAAAGCGAAATTAACACCCAAGCTCGATCAAGGATAGGAGATGGCTGTATCTTGCAGGACTCATGCGAAGATAGGAGAAATACATTTCAGGATCGTTGGATCGCAGATGGGGAATCAATTGATTAAATTCACTGAGTTCCATGCGAAGGTGAAACGCTGGACGAGTTATCCATCGACGGCACTTTTTCTTGCTCAATTTCTTGACTCGGTGCAGAATCAAAGCTACAGCAGCGATTTTTTTGGTGTATGATGTAACGGGGACCATGATGAGATATAAATGAATGTCTAACTAGTTACAAACCAGGACTCTAGCTACCTGTCAGGAGAAATCTAATTGGTTTTCACTCTTATGTGTGTACATTCAATTATGAACCAGCAACTGCTTGTGTGTGTTTTTAAAGATTCTTATGCTTACACACAACACTGCTGTGGTGGACACAAGCCCTTGTGAACTATGCACATGTGTGCAACTCACATGTGTACGTACACACCATTGTGAATCCGGCTTTAGAATATGCGATTCCATTCAATTCCATTCATGTTACCTTCGGCTATACAATTGCTGGAATGAGTTGAATCTCCAGGCGGACTTACCAAGCAGCAACTCAGAAAAAGGGCATACGGCTTAAATTTCTTGTCCTCGTGAGGCATTGCCTAGCTTTACTTTGAATGCGGAAATGTATACCGGTCATGAAAATAAGGCTTTTCACCATGATTTAGGACGTGATATTTTCATGAGCTCCGTGGTCTTTACTTCAGCACCAATCGCGAGATGTGTGGTGACTGATATATTGTTCACTTCACATGCTTCAACCTGTGATTTGCTCCCGAAAGGCCTAACACTGCTGGAAACCAGCCGAAACCATCAAAGAGAGATTCTGAATTTGCTGAAGAACACAACGCGATCAGTATCTTCTACAATCTTTGCCAATGACCAAGAATAAAGACGCCATGCTGCTAAGTTTCTTATTCTGGTAAAGAAGCACAAGCTGACAACAAGTCTTCACTCGTTTTAGACTGCAATTTAGGCACAGGTGAGTCGATCAAATGGATCAAAGCGTGGAGGAATTCACCTGACGTTGTAGGCTAAAAGACCCAAAGGTCATTTTTCTGACATGTAATAACATTAATGTCAACTGTTTCAATGCATTTTAGACGGATGTTCTTCTAATCGGAAGTTGTTTTTGAAGAATCTATCTCTTCATCTTCTTTATCTCTGTCGGCGCGTGAAAGACGCTGAAATTCATTGAACTTCCTGTTCATCCAGTTCCACAAATGAGACGACGCTGCCATAGGTGTGGAAACAATCTCGCAGCTATTGTGATGATTGCTTGAATCCATTACACCGGTAATTGGAGAAAGCATGCAAATGTGATGATTTGCATGATGAAGATGAAGTGTGTACTAAACATGTAGGTATACAAAGCATGTTTTTCTGCGGAAAGTTTGCACTACATTTTTACCATTGATGTGAAAATCAAATTTTAATGAAATGAAATTAAAATGAAATTCGCATGCCTGCCTAGATATTGAAAAGAAATTCATTGAAGTACATATGCATTCATACATGCAGAGCAAAATTTATCTCTTTTTTTATTTGATATTTCACAAAAAGTAATGATGAAATATAATAATGACTATAACATTGATTTATTGCTGATTTCTTACATTCAATCAAGTTTAAGGAAAGTTACCGCAAATTATGAAGAGGTCACGGGTGCAACAGCTACAACAACCTTGCCGGTGTGCCTGATGATATCACATTGCGATAAACAGCGCAAACAGGTTGATTTGATAAAAAACAATGAAATATGCTAATGAGTATGTGTATTAATAGCTAAAAACAATTATTTCAAGCACGTTATCACTCAATTACTCGCGTTCACAGAGTTTGAATAAAATTGGAACGGTTTTAAATATATATGTATATATAAATAAAACAAAATACACAGACGCTGAAGCAATTCGACAATATCATTGATACGGCCGCTACAGATTATGATTCAATTCATTGGTTTGAGAAAAATTGAAATATAATTTGCGATGGATTCCATATTCAGCCTTTTACCACAGCAACTTTTGGCACTAAATTATTGGCTCCATTTTTTTAATACACCAGGGTGCAACATAATTTGTCATATGTTAAAATCTCTCATGAAAGGACAATTTACGAGTACACAATACAAATGTTAAGCAAAATAAGACTGAAAACGACTACGATATTTACAAAAAATGTAAACCACTCCAGTCTTTTGGCATATAAAATCCACGGGCGTTCCGAAAAGCCTCTCACTTTGATCTCTTGATCTTTACGAGTAAAAGCATCGTCATTTCTGTTTTTTGCAATTGATTCGGATTTTGAATAGGTTTCTTCCTCAGTTTCAGCCAAACGCAACCAATGCCTTACCACAACAGCTTCCACGAGATTCATCACTGCTAAGAAAAAACAGACAATTGAACACACTGAAAGAATGGGGAGACCGGACTTTGGGAGAACTGAGTCGACCAACAGAAGGAAGACAATGTATGTCAGACATAGTTCAGTTATAAAACCCAATCGTTCACCATCAGCGACGGAAATAAATGTCGAAAGAACAATCAGACTATTTATAATGAGAATTGGCATCTGAAGCACGACCAAATAGTATCCGAGTGATCGAATGACCTTGATTTCAGCGGTCACAGCTGAAAATTCGTATGCCTGTCCCAAAACGGTGAAATTTTCGATTGTAGGTTTGAAGGTTAATGATGTGACTCGCCATTCATTGTCATTGTTATCAAAAGCAATCATTTGTGTACCTAATGAGTCAACTTCGATCTTTATGCTCGAGGACTCCAATGAACTGACAAAGGACAATTTGCAAACCAATGCATCACGAGGAAACTTCAAGACGTGCGAGTCGCAATTTGTGTCGAATGTATAGTACATTCTTAGAATGACCAGTCCCTGTTGAATAAAATAACAAATCATCAGTAAACTACACAAAACGAGAACATTTCTACGCACGAGTGATATCATATGTGTATACAAACTTAAAAGTTTAATTCAGAGGTGACAGTGATTAATTTATGAGCGCAGCCTTTCTATAAAAGGAAATACCACACTGAATCAATTATGATTGCGTGCTCTATAAGTGTCGACAAATATGAGGATCGTGTTGTGAAACTTCAAAATTTCCTCTCAAATTGGAAAGATGATTGCAGTTTCTACCACTAAAATTTCTATAGCTGTGGATAAGGAGAAGCTTTATAAATTGAATTTCTATTTATCACTGATGGTATGGGAGAGCTTGTCATTCATAATCTCAAAATTGAGACATAAGTCCTAAAGTGTACCAATAATTTTTCATTTTTATATAGCTTTTGATTTATTTTAATGTAGATATGATAGGTGGATTACATAGTCTTATTATTGACATTGTCCATTATCTAAAGTATTGCAAGCAAAACTTCTTAAAAATTTGAAATAAATAGTTTCTTTAACCAAATGCGCATTATGGTTTGATGAAGCTAATACGTTTCTCAAAATTATGGAATTGAACTTGGTTATTTGCAAACCGTGATGCACAAGGGAACAATTCCAACAGGAAATTAAGCTACTAATTTTTCGTGCAGACATAGCTTTATTCCTTTCACATGGAAACATGTGAGTATGTTAATGAATCAGGCACTGAGAGAACGAGCATTTTCTGAGCTCTCTGTTGATATGTTGGTCATCAAAGTCGGTGAACCAGGAAAAAAATTAGTGATATCGTGAAGTTATCACAAAATCATAACCCTTTGACGGAAAATGTTATATTCTCACTATTCCATTAAAAAGTTTCATGCTTGTTATATTCAGAATCCTTGCAACATAGGAGTGCAAATATGAAAGTTTTACTCAAATAAGTTCAATAGTTCCTTTTCAAAATTCTTCAAAATTTTTCTCATTACTTGTACTATTAACAACAAAGGTCTGTCTCAGTACATTGAATATCTAAAAAGAATAACAACAATTAAGTCAATACAAGACACCAACACCCTTGATTCCCCGAACGCACTCGCCCGACCTAGGAATCGAACCGAAGTCCACAGTGGAGACGAGATCGCACATTCTACACTAGGCCACGCTGACGGTTCAAAAGGAATGCAAGTGATATCAGCAGGTTATTGTCCTACTATTATTGACAGAATTCTACCAGCTTCCATGTTGCAGCGAGACAGCATATCAGCATGTCGTCATGCGACTACGTCGCAGTGTAGATTAGCAACAAAGGTCTGTCGCAGATTGCAGTCCATTGAATATCTTAAGAAATGACAACTATTAAGTCAATAATAATAGGACAATATGCTGTCGATATCACTTGGAGATGACTTCTACCTTCTCTCTCAGTCCTTTTGAACCGTCTGCGTGGCCTAGTGTAGGAGGTGCGAGCTCGTCTCCACTGTGGACTTCGGTTCGATTCCTAGGTCGGGCGAGTGCGTTCGGGGAATCAAGGGTGTTGGTGTCTTGTATTGACTTAATTGTTGTTCTTTTTAGATATTCAATGTACTGAGACAGACCTTTGTTGTTAATAGCACAAGTAATGTGAAAAATTTTGAAGAAGTCTGAAAAGGAACTATTGAACTTATTTGAGTAAAACTTTCATATTTGCACTCTTATGTTGCAAGGATTCTGAATACAACAAGCATGAAACTTAATGGAATAGTGAGAATATAACATTTTCCGTCAAAAGGGTTATGATTTTGTGATAACTTCACGATATCACTAATTTTTTCCTGGTTCACCGACTTTGATGACCAACATATCAAAAGAGAGCTCAGAAAATGCTCGTTCTCTCCGTTCATGTTTCATTATCATACTCACATGTTTTCAGTGATTTTCACATTTTGAGTACTGCTTATGCAAATACAATCACGATTGCAAATCTATAATGACTCATTTTAAAACAGATGCAAGCTCTCGAATGATGTATAGCACGTTAATGTGCGACACGATTGGTAATGGACCGTTTTTTACGATCAGCTCTGCAGTTATTAAGTAAAAAGCATCTTTAATAGGGCTATCGAGGCACTCAAGAGAGAAAGCTAAATTCGTGGTCGAATCTAGAACATCGGCACTAATCTGCAAAAGAGGACATTCAGTTCTAAATGTCTGCCATACGAGCAATTGAGGCAGTTACGGGTCACAAAAAAACTTGTGCAGACATACCGATCGTGATTATATTGATGAAATGGGTGGAGCATCGGTTTATGTGATCTCTAATTAAATTGTCACAAAAATACTATTTATTTGGTTACCTGTATTAGCTGTGGCGGCCTCTTTAACGAAAATGTTTGTTTTTGGTGGATCACGAAACTAATTTGAATTTACTTGTCATTTCAACATTAGTAAAAGAAAAGATATGACAGAACTTCATGCATTAATTGCTCGAACATCAAGTATCACTCAGTCAACATCGTTCTCACTTCATTTAATGGTTCTAGTGATGTTTGTTTGAAGGTAATGTCGACACTCGAAACCTCAAATGATTTCGACTTCAGTTTCAATTTCGATCAGATATTTGACCTTTTAGTCGGGTTTCTATGCGCCTATTATGTTAACAAGATTCAGTAATGAACTAATATGATAAACACTATTTTTAGAAAAAAACAACTTCGTGATTTAGGTGCACTCTGAAATCCGAAATGCAACATAAAGCAAATTTTCAATTCGCTACTTTTAATAAAAATTGGAGAAACGGGCTCCAATAGCTAACTCCAATGAGAAAATCATACTTAGGCCTATCAGATTGTTGTCATAGCAGGCTCTAAAATCCAAGCGCATGTGTTTTGATATGAGAGGTCGTTACAGTTGAAGGCAAATATCTGTGGAGAACAATTTGTGGCAATTTTTATAACAGTTCACAGTTTACTTACGGAATCATACACCGTTAAATCATCAAATCGAGGATCTGGACGCGCATGAACACGTTCTCCAACTGAATTTGAAAGCAGAAAAGTTGGATACCAGACTTCGCGGGCCCCAATTGTTATCCAACTAGTGTTGATATCCGCAGATGACCATCGCAGATTATAATCTTCCCAGATTATCACAATTGAGGCTGTCAAACGCATTGTTTCTTGATGTGAATCAACGTCTACCAAATCGTGCAGAATAAAGTGTGTTTGAACTGTGAAGGGCACTGATCCGTTTGGAGGGATTGGCAAGGCATTTCGATTAATCCGTCGTGAATGTAGCAATTGCTTCACCTTTGTCGCTTTATCGTATGTGTAACTACTGTTGGTCTGAGTTTGAAGAGCTGCAAGTAGCAGAATCTGCATTAGAATTTGCTTGGAATGAGATTGCATCGTTGAGCAAATGTTTTGGATTTGAATCGCTGGCCGGAAATTCTAAGAGGAAGCAAATATCATTAATCAAGTATGGTGCGGTGAAGAGCGATAATCAACAGGTCAGTTCGCTTGTTGCCTGATGTAATCAATATCTCCGTTTGATGAAACTTCATCTGATCCATGTTAGAAATACACAATTTGATCAAAGCATTTATTGATCGCCAAGCGTTGCACCTCATATCACTAAATGAATGAATCTATGGAATGAGCTTTGATCATAGAAATTGACAACAATAAAACCTCTAGAATGGAAATTAAGCTACATGCAATGCACAATAACGGCACATAAATCGCACGCATTTTCACTTAGATGCACCTGCCAACGTCTGCATCATTGGGTTAGAATCAGTCACATGAGTAAATCGAAGCTTTTAATTGGTTCATCATGCCCCAACTTAGTTCCCCCGGATGTGCCGCGACCTTGAGTCAATTTCCATTCTAGCGAACTTCAGATAAACAGTTTATTTCTATGGCTTTGATGATATAATTTAATACAATATATTTTGACGGCACTGTTTATGTTTGCCTCCAAGAGACCTCAGGCACAAAGCCACAGTTCGATGAAAACATTAGGAAAGTGAATGCAAATTAAGCGTAAACAATCACCACAGCGGATATCAATAACAAAAGTGAACAGCACACTACACAGACTTGTCCCACAATGCGCTTTGTGTATCAACAATGTCAAATGTAGGACGGAGTCAAAAATGATAGTTTCATATTTGTCATGAGGTCTATACCAGTACATTCGAACGAGGGCATTTTTTAGTTCGGTCAGTTCCTCGTTCATTTGGTGATTTTGTTCGTTCACTCAGTTCGCCGTTCATTTTAATTTTGCACCATGCCGTTCATTGAAAAATGTCAGTACGCTCAGTTCTTTCCCGTTCACTTGGTAAGACGGCATATTTATGGTAACGTGCTTGTCTAATTTTGAATAGATTAGGTAATTCCGCTTTTCGACCGTATTTAGTATCCGAGTAAAAATCCTTTACTTCAAACTCTCAGTCACTATTGTTTATTATTCTGTCATTCATCAGTCTGTAATTTTCAAAGCAATTTCCTTTGTTTATTATATAACTGTCCACATTTCCACATGTAGAAATGTGAAGCTGCTACAAAGTAGGCGAAGAAGACTATCTCAGACATATTTATCTTGTATTTGGTGCCATTTTCAATGTCAATGGCTCTCGCATCATCACCATTACATGTAGGTGTATGTTGTTTTGTTAGAAGGCCGTTAAATCAATGCTGAATTGAAAGCGAAAATGATTAAATTGCTAGCTATTCTCATCAATTTGAAAACTAAATTTAAGAATTCTCACCACTAATCTGATCAATAGATGAATTGTGAATGCCGATTGCTGTCGATTTTTTTCAACCTTTCAGGGCTTATAAACTTTCTTTGGTCACTTTTGAAAGGAGGCATTTTTTCTGATTTTTATCTTAGTCGAAAAATAAGGAATGCAATGTGATTTAGCCTACTGTAAGTTTTACTTTCTGTCGCAAGTGTAATGAACTTCTTGATATGTCAATGAGATGGAGAAATCTATCGTGCTAGGTAGAAAGCATAAGATGATGGTCAAAATTTAACATAGATATGCACTTTTCTGAATGAAAGTTAGCAACTTTGTGAGCTCACAAGAAAAGAAGCGTCATTGACCTAATTGGGTAAAAGCCTGATTGAATGATTCCAAATTTGAAAATACCTCAGCAACTGTGAAAATATGCCTTGGCTCGACATTTGATGAGATATTTAAAAACTTTTGGGAAAGCCAAGTTTCTGGTGGCAGGTCTTAAATAACTTCTATTTTTTTATCTTGCGATATATTTCTGCCTTATGTCCAAGGTTATCTTCAGGTTGTGATAACAAATGTGTTATATATGTTCACAACCTGAAGATAACCTTGGACATAAGGTTGAAATATATAGTCAGACTAAAAAAAATAGAAGTCATTTTAGACCTACCACCGGAAACTTGGCTTTCCCAAAAAAATTTAATATCACCTCAACAATCAACTAAAATTGTAGCAGAAATCTTTGTCAACCTGAGTAGGCGTGATAGCATTAATTGAACAAAGTGCTTGCATAATATACATGCACAATTCTCCCCCCTGAAAAAAATAATGAACTGTGAAAAATATGCAGACATCGATGCATCCAGTCATTCGCTCCTTAAACTTGTTCCATCGATAATACCAAAAAAGGACAGACCAACAAAGTTGTCATTGAATCTAGGCATTAATTATGTATCAAAATTCCTGTGAATCATTTTCTTGTATCTATAATTCTTCAAAATTAGTTTTGACTGCTCGTAAGCTTTTGTATGTAGCACATGTAAGTTTAGATAGACTTGAATTTCAATCGCATTTCACGATGGGTCACCGCATATTTGTTTATCTTTTTTAAGAAACTAAATACTTGAAGTGGGGAGACAGCAGCGAAAGCCAGTTATTGTTATTACATGAACGATGTACCAGAAACTAGTTAGTCGACATATCCTGCAATTCCATCTATTTCGACGCTTTTTTGAGGACTTGTGAAGTAGTGGTGCACATCTGAGGTCACTCGGAATATATATTATATTGTACCGCATCGGATTTAGGGTCCATTCACACCGGACGCCTTGCGGCGCGTCCAACAAAAGTGCCTGTTCTCACCAAACCGCGTGGTGAGGGGCGGGAGAAGGGAATGGAAAGGGAGCAACTACAAATGCCATATCATTATGGACACTTCTTGTTACCAAATAATCAACATATTCATATTCCTTGTGTTACATGCATTCGAACGAGCCCAAACAAGACACCATAATATGACACTTTCCCGAGATAGTTAAATGACGTCTCAGTTTTTAGAATTTACATGAAATCAGATGCAACATTTTAAGCACAATGACTCGAAAATGATATCTAAGCGACATGTTTTCGAGGAAATACAGACATTTTGCATTAGATCTACGAGCGTGAACGAAGTGCGATGTAATCAGATTCTTAGATCTGCAAATTTCATCAGACGAGAACAGTTCGTTATGAATTGAACTGTTGCTGGGGTGTCTATTGTAGGGCAATATCCGAGTAATTCTATAATGAGTTTTGGTCTACCAATAGTCTAGAAAATAGTCTCAATCTGAGAAGAGCACTGAGTTCAGTATGATATTGCGACAAAAAGGCATTCCGTCCTGTCAATTTTCGCTAAGTAAATCCGAATCTTCAAAATTATTTTCTTGAGTATTAAAAAATATAAGTTGTGGATGTCGTATGATAATAACATGAGGGAATATCCAGATCAGATATTTAACTGCCAATATTATTCATAAAGACCAAAAGAAATCAATCCTTTTGTCAAACTGTCAACACAATTAAGCTATATCGACTGTTGTCACGCAGCGCGATGAGCATGAGCGATAGAGGCGAGCATTTTCAAGGAGAAAAAATGACTACTGTTTACAAAATAGATACAACCATTGTCTTCTTCCTGACATTTCCTTTTAAATGAAGTGTGTTTCAACTGAATTGGTTAAGAATACTGCGATCTGCGTCAAATAAACAATATAAAGCTTTTTGATGACTTCATCGCAATGCTTGAAGGAGTGGCGGACAATTAAAGACATTGAAAGAGACCGACATTACTTAAGTTATTTTCTCCAATTGCGAATGAAGTAATCCATACTTTTCAGTGATTGACATTGCAAATTAATCGTTAGATATGATCATTGCTATTAACTACATAATTTTGCGAAAACAAATCACTTGATATTTCATATCTGTAAAAATTATAGGACACACATCATTTTACTCATTCTCATTCATAGGGTGACAACACGGCACAGCTGGTGAAAGATCATGAAATAGAATTGACGCACGGTTGACTTGGCGATAACTTAGCTCACAAAGCGACCTTTATTAACTTACATCATCTATTCTATAGTAATCGGGAGTATCACTTTATCGAAGATTATCAGGTAGGTTGAGAACAATAACAAATAGCAGCCGTTTTTACAGAGCAATAACAACTTTCTCATCTTCGTTTCCAATACTCGCTTTGCAGTAAATAAAATGTGATGTGCCGGCCAGGTTGGCCGCCATCGCGAGAGGTCGCTGACGTCCCCCCCCCCCCCTCTGCAACGACAGAGTGTGAGACTCGGGTGAGTGGGTCCGACCGCCTGGTGGACGTGGGCGACCGTCTAGGTTGACGTGGGCGACCGCCAGGATTAGTCTTGAGGCTATAGTGTGTGATGTTTTTGGTGCAATCTGCTGAATGTTGGGTTGTAAAATGGGTTGTTTCGAGTGGAAGGAGTGGTCGGATGAGAAAACGGAGGTCAGATTCGGATTCAGCGTGAAATTCTGCATCGGTAGGGTGAGTTTCAAGGCAATCGGCGAGAAAAACTGTTTCTTCAAAATTTTGACATAGAATGTGGGACGTTTTGGTGTGTAGCGCCCAAACGAAGCATCGGATGAGAAAACGGAGTCCAGATTCGGAATCTACGTGAAATTTTGGGTTAGGAAGGATGTTTCCAGCGAAATCGGAGAGAAAAAATTTTCGGCTGACGTCCCCCCCCCCCCTCTGGACAGCTTGCTTCGATTTTGGCTTCTAGTGGACGGATTTTGTCGTGCGATAGCTCGTTTGAAAGCTAAGAGTGAGACAAATTCAGTGAAACAATCGGCTTGTTCCTATCTGTCTTCGTTCAAAAGTTAGAGCGGTTACAAGATTTTAGGTCGGAGCTCGCTTACCTGAAAAAATCCTAAGTGTCAGAGTGACTTTGTATGGGTAAAATTTTGAAAATTTTCCAAAGTGTGGAATTTCGACCTGGGACCGTCACCAAAACATTTTTCATCAAATTTCGCTGACCCCCCCCCCCTGGACAGCTTGCTTCTACTTTGGCTTCTAGTGGACGGATTTTGTCGTGCGATAGCTCGTTTGAAAGAGTGAGAACAAACTGCATCGACAACATCTTCTTGTTGCCTATCTGTCTAGCCGTTCAAAAGTTAGAGCGGTTACAAGATTTTAGGTCGGAGCTCGCTTACCTGAAAAAATCCTAAGTGTCAGAGTGACTTTGTATGGGTAAAATTTTGAAAATTTTCCAAAGTGTGGAATTTCGACCTGGGACCGTCACCAAAACATTTTTCATCAAATTTCACTGACCTCCCCCCCCCCTCGGACAGCTATGCTTCTAACTTTGGCTTCTAGTGGACGGATTTTGTCTTGCGATAGCTCGTTTGAAGAAGAGGAGAAAAAATCTGCTCGACAACAATCGTTTTGTTCGAGTCATCGTCCAGCCGTTCACAAGTTAGAGCGGTTACAAGATTTTAGGTCGGAGCTCGCTTACCTGAAAAAATCCTAAGTGTCAGAGTGACTTTGTATGGGTAAAATTTTGAAAATTTTCCAAAGTGTGGAATTTCGACCTGGGACCGTCACCAAAACATTTTTCATCAAATTTCACTG